>RJWM01033496.1:0-20556 GCA_004363535.1 Dasyprocta punctata
ATCTTACATGTCTATATCTGTCAATATCCCCAACCCCTAGGAAGGTAATGATATGCAATATTGTAACTACTGCCAAACTTCAACCACCTCAGTGTGTAAACCTACAGTGTTATCATATCAGATCTGTTGTTGTTGTTTGTCTGTCTTTTTTGACTTTTATTTCTAGCTTCTGTATCTATTTTCTCTTAAATAAAAAAAATAAAAAATAAACATTACATGATTTTTAAAAATTCAAAAGCACTATCCATTAAGAAAGAGATTGGGTAATCGCCCATTGCCCCTCATGACAGTTCTGGTTACTTCTTCAGAGGGAGGAATGTTACAGGCAACTGAGTTAGTGAGAAATATTATAGGCAGTCAGACAGACCTAGGCACTCAAGGAAACTGGCACAGAGGACCAGATGTCTAGTGAACTTGGAAGAGACACACACCTCTTGCTGTGGGCTAGATATCAAGACAAAAGGCAAAACAAATGCACCCATACCTAAGGATTGATATTCTAAATAGTTCTCTATCACCCTGAGGAAGTCAAGAGTCAGCATCCAACCCCTCTATGGGAAGAGTCACTGCTCTTAAGCATCCCCCCTCCCCGTCCCTTACTACATGACTTGCTTCCCCATTTGTTCTTGATTTAATCAATTTTACCTGAGCAATTAGTCTTATTGGTTAACCATGGTTATGTCCCACCTTATGCCCACCTCGCAGGTGCCCATTTTTCCCCACCCATCTCACCTCATGATTTTACTCTATAAAAGTCCCTACAAGTGACAGTTTTTGGCAACCCACTCAGGACCCCTTCTGTCCCTCAGACAGCTTTCTTTCTCTCAATAAATATATTTTGCTCTTAAAAAAAAGAAAAGAAAAAAAAGGAAAGAGACTGGTAATTTGAACTATGTTTATAAAAGGAATTTTAACCCATTAAATTGTCATTACATTTGGGAAAATCTACCCAACAGGTAAGATAAATAATTTGAAATGCACATAACACCAAATCTCTCATATCTAGAATTTATTTTAAAAAATCTACAAATCAGTAAAAAATGTAAAATAATTCAAAAATGGATAAAGATGTTAAGAAGCATTTCACAAAAGAACCCCCCAAATAAGCAATATATTCATCAAAACAGTCTCTATTTTGCATAAGTAGAACATGTGCCATGTCCCATCACTACAGGTTCTCTTATGCATGCACATTTTTAAATATATTTCACAATAAGTGTGTATACACGCACATACTGATACTTACCAAAAGTGACTTCTAGAACTGTCATAACAACATTTACCTCAAAGTGGAGGTAAATCAGATTTCCATCTATATTATAGTGTCTCAAGAGATTGTGGTGAAATTACACGTGGGATAGGTTATCAATAATAAAAATTAGCAAAATGCTGTTAAGTCTGAAGAAATGTATAAATTAATCATATTGTGCATATATTCCACCAGAATAAACTAGATATAAAATAATAATTACTCCATAATTTCTTTTATTAAACCTCTAACTAAGGGGAGGCTGCCCTCACTTGCTGGGCACAGGATCCAGCTCTACCGGGTTCCAAACTCAGTGCAACCCACCAGGGGCATGCCTGGCCAACCTCACAGGACACAGAGGCACTGAGCCCAGCAGAGCTCAGGACCCCAGAGTTGCTCATCAGGGACTGACCAGCATAACTGCAGGGACTTGGAGAGTTTGGCTTCCCCCAATCAGAGCGCAGAGCGTGTGCAAGCTACATACATCAGTGGAGCGGCCTTTGTACTGCATCCTAGAGCTTGTGGGCCCTGCCCAGCCATGAGCAAGGCCCTGGCACTGTAGGCCTGGGACTTGCCCAGCCTTGCCTGGCACACCAGAAACTCTGAACCCCTTGCAGATAGACTCAGGGTCCAGGTGGCACCACACTCCGGGTACACTCTGCCTAGCTCCCTGGGACCAGGAGGCCTTGGCCCCCACCCAGTAAGGCAGAGGCTCCACCCACATGCCCCAGAAGGCTGCCGTCACTTGCTGTGCACAGGATCCCGCTCTACCAGGTCCTACGACTCAGCACAACCCACCAGGGGAATGCCCAGTCAGCCTCGCAGGACAAAGAGCCACATAGGTTCTAGAAGAAAATGACAAAATAAAAGACCAAGAAGCAGTCTCAGTCTCCCAGTCCACTGAGAACAAACCCAAGAGACACTGAATTGGAAGACAGTGGGAGTCACACAAATGAACTTTCTGAAATGATAGAAAATGCAGTAAAGAAACAGCTTGATGAAGCTATAGAAAAATTCAAATCAGAAATATTCTCTCAGCTAAAAAATGAAATGAGAATCATTATTAAAGAAATGTTGTGTGTATCTAAAGAAGAGCAAGATTAAAAAATAGAAGAACTTAAGAAAATGATTGAAACTTTGAATTAACAATATAAGACACAAACAGAATGCATGAAACAGATGCAAAGGGAAATGCAGGAAATTAAAAATTCCATGGAAAGTCTGCAAAACCACTTGAATGAAGATGAAGATAGAATCTCAGATC
Organism: Dasyprocta punctata; assembly: GCA_004363535.1. Lineage (NCBI taxonomy): Eukaryota > Metazoa > Chordata > Mammalia > Rodentia > Dasyproctidae > Dasyprocta > Dasyprocta punctata. The sequence goes on from RJWM01033496.1 coordinate 2,514, forward strand.
TTGAAGACAGCATGGGAGATCATGGCCATGAAAGAAAAGATCTCTTAAAAATAGTAAGGAACCAAGAAACAACAATTCAACAGCTGCAAGACGATGCCAAGAGAAATAACATAAGATTAATAGGAATAAATGAAAAAGCAGGGGTCGATACTAATGACCTGCGAAGACTGTTCACAGAAATAATAGCAGAAAACTTTCCAAACATGGGAAGAGAATCTGAAATACCGGTAACTGAGGCATACAGAACTCCAATTAACAATAACCAAAATAAATCTTCACAAGACATGTAATAATAAGGGTATCAGAAATACAGCATGAGAACAAAATACTAAAAGCTGTCAGAGAAAAGAAACAGATCACCTATGAAGGAAAGCCTATCAGAATCACAGCAGACTTCTCACAAACATTTAAGCCAAGAAGAGCTTGGAGTGAAGGATTTCAAATACAGAAAGAAAACAACTTTCAACCTAGATTGATGTACCCTGCAAAACTATCCTTAAAAATTGATGGAGAAATAAGACACTTTCATGATAAAGAACAACTGAAGAAATTTATGGCCACCAAACCAACACTACAAAGAGTACTGAAAGACACTCTAGAAAGAGACAAAGAGAGCCACAATCTTAAGAACAACACAAAAAGAAACCACTAAGCAGGGCAAATACTTAAAAAGAAAATGTAGAAACCCAACAACAGAAAGATATCATGACAGGGATGAGCCTGTACATATCAGTTATATCAATCAATGTAAATGGTCTCAGCTCACTAGTAAAAAGAAACAGACTAGCAGAGTGGGTTAAGAAACAAAACCCAACAATATGCTGTGTACAAGAAACACATCTCACTCAAAAGGAAATTCACAGACTAAAAATCAAAGGCTGGAAAACAATACTCCATACAACAGAAACCCAGTAAAAAGCAGGGGTAGCTATTATGTTTGCAGACAGTATGAACTTCAAACTGAAAATGATCAAAAGAGATAAAGAAGGTCACTACATACTTGTTAGGGGAAAACTTCAAGAGGAAGAGATTACAATCATAAATATATATGCACCGAATATGGGAGCACCCAACTATGTAAGACACTTCTTAGTAGACATGAAAAACCAAATAAACAATAATACAGTTATAATGGGGAAACTTAACACCCCATTGTCACAGAGAGACAGATCAACCAAACAAAAAATCAGCAAAGAAATAGCAGAACTGAATCAAACTTGTGAACAAATGGACTTAGTAGATGTGTACTGAGTGTTCCACCCATGAACATCAGAATACACATTCTTCTCCACTGCACAATGTACATTCTCTAAAATAGATCATATACTGTCCACAAAATATGCTTAAGTAAATGCAAATGAACTGAAATAATTCCATGCATATTATCTGACCATAGCACATTAAATTGGAAATGAATGACAAAAAAGCCTACAATAACTGCACAAACACATGGAAATAAGATAATACTCTCCTAAATAACCAATGGAACACAGAAGAATTTAAAGAAGAAATTAAACAATATCTACAATTGAATGAAAATGCAAATACAAATTACAGGAACCTGTGGGATACAATGAAAGCAGTCCTCAGAGGGAAATTTATACCACTAAACTCCCACATCAGAAAAATGGAAAGAACACACATAAACAACCTAATGCTGCACCTCAAACTTCTAGAATAAGAAGAGCAAGTCAAGTTCAAAGCCCAAAGAAGGGAGGAAAATATTAAGATTAGAGCAGAAATTAATGCAATTGAAACTAAGAAAACAATACAAAGAACTAAGGAATCAAAGAGTTGGTTCTTTGAAAGAGTAAATAAAATTGATAAACCCCTAGGCAACCTTATCAAGAAGAGGAAGGAAAAAACTCAGATTCATGCAATAAGAAATGAAAAGAGTAAAACCACTACAGTCCCTGTGGAAATACAGAAGATAATCAACACCTACTTCAAAAACCTTTACTCGCATTGATTCAATAACACAGAAGAAATGGACAGATTCCTAGAAATCTATGAATTACCAAAGCTGAATCAAGAAGATGTAAAGCTGCTGAATAACCCAATTTCAGCTAATAAAATTGAAAATGTAATTCGGACCCTACCAACAAAGAAAAGTCCAGGTCCTGATGGATTCACCAGTGAATTCTACAAGAAATTTAGGGAAGTCGTAATGCCAACACTCCTCAAACTCTTCAATGAAATTGAAAGGGAAGCAAGTCTCCCTAACTCATTCCTGGAAACAAGTATCACCCTAATACCAAAACCAGAGAAAGAGCCAACCAAAAAAGAAAATTACAGGCCAATCTCCCTAATGAATATAGATGGAAAAATCCTCAATAAAATACTGGCAAATAGAATACAGCAAGTTATCAGAAAGATTATACATGATGGTCAAGTGTGATTCATCCCAGGAATGCAGGGTTGATTCAACATATGCAAATCAATCAATGTAATACACCATATCAACAGGGCCAAGGACAAGAACCATATGATCATCTCAATAGATGCAGAAAAGGCTTTGACAAAATCCAACACCCATTCATGATCAAAACCCTACAGAAAATCTGAATAGATGGTCTCTACCTCAACCCAATAAAAGCTATATATTATAAACCAACAGCCAACCTCTTACTAAATGGAGAAAAACTGAAAACTTTCAACCTTAAATCAGGAACAAGACAAAGATGACCATTATCACCACTCCTATTCAATATAGTTCTGGAAATATTAGCCAGAGCAATTAGACAAGAGAAAGAAATAAAGTGAATTAGGATAGGAAAGGAAGAAGTGAAATTATCATTATTTGCAGAAAATATGATACTCTACATAGAAGACCCCCAAAAATCCATTAGAAGACTTCTAGCAGTAATAACCAAATTCAGTAATATAGCTGGATACAAGGTGAACACTCAAAAATCAATAGCATTCCTGTACACAAACAACAAAGTCACTGAGAGAAATAAGGGAAACCACACCCTTCGCTATAACATCCAAAACAATGAAATACTTAGGAATCAATCTAACAAAGGAAATAAAAGATCTATATAGTGAAAATTACATTACTCTGAAAAAGGAAATTGAAGAGGATTTCAGAAAATAGAAAGATATTCCCTGTTCATGGATAGGAAGAACAAACATCGTGAATATGGCCATTCTTTCAAAATTGTTATACAGGTTTAATGCAGTTCCAATCAAAATACCACTTTCACACCTCACAGAGCTGGAGAAATCATCCCTAAAATTCATCTGGAACTGGAAGAGACCTAGAATAGCAAAGGCAATTCTGGGCAATAAAGGTAAGGCAGGAGGCATCACAATCCCCGACTGGAAACTATATTACAAAGCTACTGTGATAAAATCAACATGGTACTGGAATCAAAACAGACCTGAAGATCAATGGAACTGATCAGAAGATACAGCCACAACTAAAAGCACATTTAGCCACCTCATGTTTGACAAAGGGGCCAAACATGTACGTTGGAAGAATGATAGCCTCTTTAACAAATGGTGCTGGTAAAACTGGCTTTCTGTATGTCATAAACTAAAACTAGATCCATGCCTATGATCATGCACTAAAATAAAGTCAAAATGGATCAACAATCTGAATATTAAAACAGAGACACTAAACTTACTAGAAGACAGAGTAGTTAAAAATCTTGATGACATAGGAGTAGGCAGAGAGTTCATGAACAAAACTCAAATTGCATGGGAAACACTTTTCAGAATCAACAACTGGGATCTCATCTTACTAAAATTTTTTGCATGTCAAAGGAAATCTCCAACAGAAGGAAAAGAAAACCCACGAAATGGGAAAATATCTTAGCCAATTGTCCATCAGACAAAGGACTTCTATCTAAAATGTATAAAGAATTATAAGAAATCAGGCCCCTAAAATTCAAGAACCCAATCCAAAAATAGGCATCTGAGATGAGTACACACTTCTCAGAGATAGAAATACAAATGGCAAATAAATATATGAAAAAATGTTCAACATCAGTGGTCACTCAGGAAATTCAAATTAAAACAACACTGAGATTCCACCTCACTCCAGAAAGAATGGCCAAGATTTAAACATCAACCAACAACAAATGCTGCAGGGGTTGTGGGGAAAAAGGAACTCTTCTGCACTGTTGGTGGGAGTGTAGACTGGTGCAACCACTGTGGAAGTCAGTGTGGAGATTCCTCAAGAAGCTAGGATTAGAGATCTCATTCAACCCAGCTATCCTACTTCTGGGCATTTTCCCAGAAGAACTGAAAACATCATACCACAGTGATATTTGTGCACCCATGTTTATAGCAACCCAAATTGTAATAGCCAGATCTTGGAAACAACCCAAGTGCCCATCAATCAAAGAATGGATAAAAAAGATGTGGTATTTTTATACAATGGAGTACTACTCAGTTATTAAGAAAGATTGAATCAAGACTTTTATAAGTAAATGGACATGATTTGAGACCATACTCATAAGTGAGATAAATTAAACCCACATGTGTAAATACTGTATTGTCTCCCTAGTGTAAGAAACTGAAAAAGTATATATGATCCAAAATCTGTACTAAATACTATGTAATGGTAAAAAACAGCTTGAAGAGCAAAAGTAATTGGGAAGGGAAAAGGAGAAAGAGGGAAGGGAAAAGGAAAAGATATAAGTCTGTATATATGTGTATGTAAGATAACTAACAAAAAACACACTGCTCAATGTATTCGTTATTGAGAAAGAACAATTAATACTCATATGATTAGATACATTTTACATGTCTATATCTGTTAATGTAAACAACCATTTTAAAGATAACAATACACAATATTGCAAGCATTGTCAAGTTTCTATCATCCTATTTTATAAACCTGCATTGTTACTGTTGTACATTTACTCTAGTAGTTTGTTTGTCTCTTTTGCTTTTTGTCTTTGGTATATGTCTTTTTTTTCACCTAGATAAAAAGAAATGAGCACTAACTAACCAGAACAAAAGGATGATATACATTCATATCTCCACATATACATTGGTATTCTTTACCTTTGGAAAAATGCTTTTTTATTTGGTCCCTTATGCATATGCTCCATTTATAAAGACATCTTCAAAATAAAAAAATGATTGGGCCAGCTGGAATACAAAGTATCCAAAATCCTGTCAGCATGAACACAGGGAGTGAAGCTGAAAAGTCTTCTTACATCTATTTTGGGTACCTCCTAATATTTGTACAATTTTCATTCATGATTCACCATTAGCCACATTATCCTGAAAGGGTACTTAGAAATACAGTTTTCATTTTATGTGATTATTGGGGTCTGTCCTAGATCCCCAATCTCCCTATGAAGTAAACAGTGAAGGTTTAAATAAATGAGACAAGTGGTATGATATTTGGGCTCCAGGAGGAGCAAAATCCTCTGTAGAGTTCTTGAATCTTGGGGCTAAGACAAAGAGCTTCTCTGGGCAGTCCATATTAATTACATTTTCAAACAAAGTGAGGGTATACTGTGGAAAGTGTTCAAGTGGCAAGACCTTGGGAGTCACGTCTAACACTTCTCCAAGTAGTAAATTATGCCAATTTAGGAGAACGGTTTTATCTCCACAATGACATTTATGGTGGGAATGAGATGCCTGCAGCTACAGTCTCTATCTACTTAATTGGGCTTGGAGCTTAGTGTCCTCAGTTGTGGCTTTAATCCCAAGACTATTCTCATTTCAGAGAGCAAGAGCAAGTTCTAGAGTCTATTCTGTTTGACTGCTCTTTAGAATGGCTCACAAACTCAGGAGATGACTATACAATTAACAAATTAACAGGTTATTTAGAAAATAACAAATTAACAGGTTATTTAGAAAATTAGCTGGTTATTTAGAAAATACAGGTTATTTAGAAAAAAACAGGTTATTTAGAAAATCCAGATCAAGAGTAAAATAGACACAGATCTTAGCAAATAGGGGAAGGCATGGTGCTGACCTTCTCCTTCCTTGACCCTTTGTGGGGTCCATTAGGTCTCCACCCAGTGCCAAGTACATTTTCCAGCCCCAGGGCTGTCTGAATCTCATTGTTCTGGGATTTTATATTGAGTTTCATTATTTGGACATGACAGATAATATCATTGGCCACCTGGGTGACCTCAATATACAATATCTTCCCTCTTTCCAAAGATGGAAGATGAAGTGGAGGATATTTTTTGCATAGGTGGCTGGGTTCTTCAGAAAACAGCCCACATCTTGAAACTATTTAGGGATCCCCACCTCTTCTTTTCCATCCTTCCTTGAATCAGTTTATTAGCATAAATTCAGATATGGAGAAAGTGGCATGTATATTGTTATTACTCAGGAAATGATAAAGATCTTAGGAGTCCTATGTCAAGAACCAATTACAAAGCTCTATCTAATGGAAAAGCACTGAGTGCACTGATTGTTTGTAGTGTTTTCAGCACTTCTCTATGGAACTTAAAGTGTAAAGTAGTACATCAAAATGCATGGCTTAAGCTACTTCCTGTGCCATGAGCAATAAAACACTTCAACTGTACAGCATGATTTTCTGTCTTCTGCCTCCTAAATATGGAACGTAAATAGACTAATTTGTTACCATGCAAATATAATAAAAACAAAGTTTTTATGGAAATGTAAAATGCTATGTGTCATACTAATTGGTAGCATGTGCAACATATTTGTGAAATATTTGTAATTTCAGTTAGAAAACAATATACATGATGCATAAAAGAAAATACATAAAACCTGATAAAAACTGGCAGATAACATAAATGAAAAATTCACAAAAATATGAAAAAATATCCTTACATAAAAGGAAATGTTCAAATTCACTCACACTAGTAAGATAAATTTAAAAAAAAAATAGTCGGTGGTGGCTGCTGGAATCCAAGTAAACAGTGTGGGAAGTCCCAGAGATTGGCCCCTCTTGTTGTGGCTACTGGGAGTCAGGTGAACTGTGCTGCTGGTAGGCCCAGAGCCTTTTCTACTTTTCTACTGCTTTTCTTTTCTACTGCTGGGATTCAGGTGAACTGTGTGGGAAAAAACAGAGACCAATGGGAATGCCAGGTGACAGTACAGGTCCCAGTGAATGCACAGGATGGATGGGAAAGGCTACTGGCATAAAATTGTCAGAAGCAACATTAACTATACAAGCTGACAGGTGGTAAGTTAGGTGAACCAGCATTGTGCTTGGGAACAAAGACACAGAATAGGAGATGGATGGGGTTTCCCCTTTTCTATTTTTTTCTTTTTCTTTTTTCCTTTCTTTTTCTTTTTTTCCCCTCTTTTCTAAATGACTGGGGAAAAGTTCAGTCACATAAAACAAATTCCATCCCACAAACCCAGAGACCAACTTCAGATAATCTCTTTCTCACTCCTTTATTTTTTCTCTTTTGCCCTCTTCTCTAGTTCCCAAAGCTTGTGTGATCATGCTTTCTCCTCCAGCTTGGCTTCCACTTTGCTTTCAGTTATCTTTGTGTCATCCATTATCTTTCTTAAATTTCCCCATCACAGGGTAAAACCATGCTACCAAGAGAAAACACGTTGCATACAAGGTCTCAATATAAATTGGTTCTGTAATATAATTGTAGATTTTGCTCCTATAGTTAAAGATATAAAATTAAGTTATCACAGTTTCTCAGTTTTTAAACTGTGCTTGATGCTATTGCCATTGCTAATTATGCTAATGATGTCATATCTGTTTCAATCATTTTTCTCACTTCTGTAACAATACTGGGAATTTCTTCAACAATAACCTAGCCAAATCCCAGCACCAAAGAACTAGGAACTGACCCAAAAGGACACTAACATTTTACTCTTTATTAATTAGAAAGGTAGGATCTTGGGGCAGACACAAACGAAGAACTTGCTACACACAGAAGGTATCCCTGAAGAGCAAAACTTACTTGATAGGCCTTAATACTAGTAATAAAGTACCTACTACAAAACTTACAAGGATCAACACAAAAAAAGAACAAAAGATTTTGAAACAGAAAATGACAAGAAGCAGAAGCAAAATGCAACCTCAAACTTCCAGCCCACCCAGGATAAGTCAGGGAGACAGCAAAATACAGGAAAATGAGACACATATGTGACATTTCTAAAATGATATCAACAGAAGTAGAGGAACCAATTCAAGAGGCTACAGAGGAAATCAGATCAGAAACAATCTGTCTAGTAAAAAAAGAAATGTCAACATTTATAAAGGAAATGTTTAGCAAATTTAGAGCAGAGATAGATAAAAAAATGATAGGAAGAGGATGGAAACCATCAATGATCAATACAGGAAAAAAATAAAATGTGTTAAACAGATTCAGACATGAATCAAAGAAGTTAAAATTCCTTTGAAAGCTGGCAAAAACACTTAAATGAAACTGAAGACAGACTTACAGACTTTGAAGACAGAATCTCAGTTATTGATCTTGAAAGATCTCTTGAAAATAACAAAAGATCAAGAAACAATTTAACAGATGCAAGATGATGCTAAGACAACTAATAGAAGAGTTATATAAGGTGTCAGTGAATAATGCAGGAGTCAACAGAAATGACATATTACTTCTATTTGCAGAAGTATTAGCAGAAAATCACCCAAGCATGAGTAAAGAATCTAGCATGCAGATAAGTGAGGCATATAGAACTCTAATTAGCCATAACCAAAATAAATCTATTCCCAGACACATAATAATCAAGAACCCAGAAATTCAGCATGAGAGCAGAATATTAAAAGCTGTTAGAGAAAAGAGACAGATCACCTATAGAGGGGAAAGCCCATCAGAATCACAGAAGACTTCTCACCACAAACCCTCAAGTCAAGAAGAGCTTGGAGTAAAGTATTTCAAGTCCTGAAAAAAAATTCCTAGTTCAGATTGATGTGCCCTGCAAAACTCTTTCAAAATTAATGGAGAAATGATACTCCCATGAAAAACTGAAGAAATTCATGATCACCAAAGCAGCACTGCAAAGGGTACTAAAAGATACTAGACAGAGATAAAAATGAACACAATTCCATTAACAACTACAAAATGAAATCACCAGGCAGGGAAATCAGTTAAAAATAGGGGAAAAATAGGGAACCAACAACAGGAAAATAACTTTACAAAGATAAGCCAATACATATCAATTATAACTATCAGTGTAAATGCCTCAATTCACCAATCAAAAGAAACAGACTGGCAGAATGTATCAAGAAACAAGACCAAACAATATGCTGTGTATAAGAAGCATCAGTAACTCAAAAACTTCATAGATAGAAAGTCAAAGTATGAAAAACAATATTCCATGTGAACTGAACCCAGAAAAAAGCATGGGTAGCTATTCTGTTTTGCAGACAATGTGAACCTCAAACCAAACATGATCAAAAGTGATAAAGAAGATCACTACAACTTATTAAGGAAGAACATCAAGAGGAGGAGATAACAGTCATAAATATATATCTACCAAATACAGGATAAGATAAATAAAAATGGATAGGAAAAATCAAATAAGCAATAACACAGTTTTTAAGGGAGGACATTAATACCCCACTCTCACTAATAGAGACATGAATCAGACAAAAAAATCAGCAAAGTAATATCAGAACTGAACCAAATCTCTGAACAAATGGATTTGCTTGTTTACAGAGTACTCCACCCAACAGTATCAGAGTGTACATTCTTCTCAGCTGCACATGGGGCGTCTGTAAAATAGACCATCTACTAGTCCATAGAGCATGCAAAGGAAATGAAATTATTCCATGTATGTTGTCAGATGATAGTGCAATGAAATTGCAAATTAAAAGCAAAAGAAACCACGAAAATTCATAAAAAAGGAAATTAAATAACACCCTCCTGAACAACAAAGGGATCACAGATGAAATTAAAGAGGAAATTAAACAATATTTACAATCAAATGAAAATGCAATTACAACTTACCAGAACCTGTGAGATGCAATGAAAGCAGTCCAAAGAGAGAAATTTATAATGGTGAATTATCACATTGGGGAAACAGAACAATTACAAACAACATAATGCTGTACCTCAAGCTTCTAGAAAAAGTGGAGCAAGTCATGCACAAAACTCATGCAAGGGAGCAAATCATAAAGACCAGAACAGAGATTAATGGAATAGAGACTAATAAAACAATACCAAGAATTAATGAATTGAAGAGTTGTTTCCTAGAAAAGATAATTAAAATTGATAAACCCATAGCCAATCTTATCAAAAGAAGGAAAGAAAAGACTCAAATTCACACAACAAAGAAGGAAAATGGTGAAATCACTACTGATACTGTGGAAATTCAGAAGCTAGTCAATACCTACTTGGAGAATCTTTACTTCGATAGGATTGAAACCACACAACAAATGGATGGATTCCTAGATATGTGAATTACCAAAGGTGAATCAAGAAGATATAAAACTTCTGAAATATCCAATACTAGTCAAGTGCATTGATAATGTATTTAAAAATTTACCAACAAAGAAAAACCCAGGTACAGATTGATTCACTGCTGAATTCTACAAGAAATTTAGAGAATATTTAGTGCCAATATCCCTCAAACTCTAATGAAATTGAAAGAGAAGCAATGTTCCCTAACTCATTCCTGGAGGCAAGTATTACCCTGAGATCAAAACCAGAAAAAGATGCAACCAAAAAAGAGAACAATAGGCTAATCTCTCCAAAGAACCTAGATGCAAAAAAATTCTCTATAAAATATTAGCAAACAGAATGCAACAAATCATCAAGAAGATCATACATGATGACCAAGTGGAATTCATCCCAGGAGTGCAGGGATGTTTGAACATACACAAATCAATAAATGTAATATACCATATTAACAAAGCAAAAGACAAATTCACATGATCATCTCAATAGATAAAGAAAAAACTTTTGATAAAGTCAAACACTCATTCATGATGAAAAACCCTACAAAAAGTTCAGAATATATGGTCTGTATGACCATTAGATAAAAGTCATCTATGACAAATCAACAGCCAACATCACACTAAATGGACAAAAACTGAAAACTTTCACTCTAAAATCAGGAACAAGACAAAGATGTCCACTGTCACCACTCCTATTCAATATAATTTTGGAAACATTAGCCAGACCAACCAGATAGGAGAGAGAAATAAAAGGAATAAGGATTGGAAAGGAAGAAATTAAATTATCATTATTCATAAACAACAGGATACCCTTCATAGAAGACCACAAAAACTCCACCAGAAGATTTCTAGATTTAATAATCAAATTGAGGAGCATATCTGATACAAATTCAATCATCAAAAGTCAATAGCATTCTTTTTTATTATTTTATTTTATTTTAATTTTTTTTTTTTTTTGGTATTTGGAATCAAACACATGACCTCACACTTGTCAGACAGGTACTGTGCCACTGCATATAGCCTCAGCCTTCAGCAGCATTCCTGTACACAAACAATAAACTCTTTACAATAGCATCCAAAAACATGAAATATCTAGGCATCATTCTAACAAAGGAAGTAAAGGATCTATATCTTGAAAACTGCAGTATTCTGAAAGTGGAGATAAAAGAGAATATCAGAAAATGAAAGATATCCCTTGCTTATGAATAGAAATGACCAACATAATGAAAATGGCCATATTCCTAAAACTGATGTGCAGATTTAATGCAATCCCAATCAAAATACCATTAATGTCCCACAGAATCTGAGAAAAAAGTCCTAAAATTTGTCTGGAACCAGAATAAACCTCAAATATCAAAGAAAATCCTTGGAAACAGGGTAACACAGGAGGCATCACAATCTCTTACTTGAAATTACTCTACAAAATTACTCTGATAAAATCAGCATGGTACTGCCAAAAAACAGACCTAACAACAAGTGGAACAGATTAGAAAGTGCAGACACTACTATAAACACACTCAGTCACTTTATTTTTGACAAACATGTTGCTTGGAAAAAAGATAACCTTTTTGACACACAGTGCTGAAAAACAGGCTCTACACATGCTGAAGAATAAAACTAGACCTGTGTCTATCGCCATGGTTTAAACTAAACATAAAATGGATCAAAGATCTCAATATTAAAAGAGAAACACTCATTCTACTATAAGGCAAAGTAAGTAAAAATCTTGAAGCTGTAGGTGCACACATAGAGTTCATGAACAAAAATCAAACTGCATGGGAAGTACTTCAAAGAAACACCAACTCATCTTATTAAAAATCTAGTGCATAGCAAAAGAAATCACCAACAAAGTTAAAAGACAACTTACATTGTGGGAAAATGGATTAACCAGCTGTTCCTCAGAAAAGGACTTCTAACTAGAACATATAAGGAATTGAAGACAGATTCCCCAAATTCAAAGACCCAATTCAAAAATGGACATCTGAGATGAATACAAACTTATCAGATAAAGAAATATATATATATATATATATATATATATATATATATAATATATATTATTTTACAGATAGTAAAATCCAACAAAACATAACAGAATGAAGTCAATCAAAACAAAGCAGTAGAACTGGTACAGAACTTCTAAGAAAGATACTATGAAAACAATAGCTACTATAGTATATCTTGTTATTTTTAGAACAGTTGACCTTTCCAACAGGTATAGTAAAATCAAACAAAAAACAACAACAAAAAAACCACAATAAAACAAATAAAAACAGAGTATAAAATAAGGCCCCCCCCAAAAAAAAATCAGAATAAAGCAAAACAACAAGAACAATATTGGGTCTCGAAGACAAGTCAGAAGAGAATCCCCCATTTTTGCTACATTGCATACTGTCATCTTCCAAAGAGATGCTCAGGCTGCCAGCCCCAGGCCTGCAAAATGAACAAAACAATACTAGCATTTAGTTGTTTTATGTGCCTTAGTTGCTATCAATGTAGCCAGACCTCCGAACGAGCAGGTTGCTTTACGGGGGGGTGTGGGGGGAAGAGCTTTGTCCTTGATTCTTAGCCCACACGCTGGTAAGCATATGGGGCAGGGCAGGGCACATGTTTCTCTTCCTGGTGTCCAAGCCGGTTGCACAGGCCCCCAGAAGGCAGTCTTACTTGTCTCCTGGTTGGAGGTGCTCAGGCCTGGTTGGGCAGGCTCCTGAGAAGCCCATTTCTTTCTCCTCCTGGGGTCCACACTAGCTGCACCGGCCCCCAGAAGGCAGACTTACTTGTCTCCTGGTTGGAGGCACTCAGGCCTGGTTGGGCAGGCTCCTGAGAAGCCCATTTCTTTCTCCTCGTGGGGTCCACACTGGTCCCAGGTGAAGAAATATAAATGGCAAATACATATAAAAAGTTATTGAACATCACTGGTTATTTGAGAAATGCAAATTAAAACAACACTAAGATTCCCTCTAACACCAGAAAGAATACTATCATCAAGATATCAACCAATAACAAATGCTGTGGGGGCTGTGGGGAAAAAGGAACATGTCTCCACTGTTGATGGGAGAGCAAACAGGTGCAACCACTATGGAAATCACTGTGGAGATTTCTCAAAACCTAGGATTAGAAGGCCCATTGAATTGTGCTATCCCACTTTTTGGTATCTCCCCAGAAGCATTGAAAACATCGTATCACAACAATATATGTGTACCCATGTTTAGAGCAGCACAATTTGTAATAGCTTAATCTGGAAACAACACAAATACCCATCAAATGAAGAATGGATTAAAATGATGTGATATTTTTATACAATGAAATACTACCCTGCCACAAAAAAGGACAAACTTAAGAAATTTATATGTAAATGGATACAACTTGAGACTACATTCAGAAGTAAAATAAATCAGATTCATGTGCTAATGTTGTATTGTGTCCTTGGTGTGAGAAATTTAAAGAATAAATAAGGTCTAAAATGTAAAATACATATTATCAAATTGGAAGAAATTGCTTAAATTGAAAAAGTAGGATAGTTAAAAGGGAAAGGACAATAAGGAAAAGGAAAAAAGACAAGAAAGTTACAACATTAGTGTCTTTCACATCAATATAAAGGAAGGCTTGTGCTAATATCAGTTGTAGAATTTTTATACCCATATCTTGTATCCTGAACAACTACTTTAACAAGGATAACATGCAACATATTAACTGCTGTTATTCTCCTATCATTTTGTTATGAAGTTTCATTTTATCTTTTTCCCATAAAGCACAAGGAAAAAAAATAAAAGCAAGTCTTTACTTTGGTAAAATTTTTCATTTGTCCAACTGGGTATTTTTAAATGTATAAAAAGCAGTATACATAAAAATGTAATTTCATAAAATTGTGGTTAAAAGTCCAGTTGGTTCACCATTCACAGTTGGGACAGACATTTTTTCAAATCTAGCAGAATTACAGATGTTTGACTTTAGTTTCTCTTATTTTCTTATGTATGTTTTGATCAAGACTTTAGGGGAGGAAACACGTTTTTCCCTTCCTTTTTAGCTTCTGAAGTTGGGACTTGAAACTGAACTGGCAAAAGACAGATTGGCAGGATAAAAGCAAACAAATTTTACCTGCTGCTCGCATTTTTACATGAATACTGAGTCATTTACACAATAGAAATTTAGTTTTCAACAAGCAGATAAACATGAGAGCTTATATAATATTTTAAGAAAAGAGAATAGATTATGATGACATGACAACATAAATATCAAAAGGGTTTTTTGCTTGGGTTGGTAAAGTGTAGGAAAGTGACTAGAATTTGTTTTAGTAAGTTTATTTTTGTAGATTTTTCATAGTATTCATTACCCATCTCAGGGAATAAGAATTTCTCTTTGACACAAGAAGTGCACATTTCCATTGCTATATCTCAAGAAGAAAGAGAATTATCAGGGAGATTTTCTGTGTTTCCTGCCTTCAGTTGCCTTCATTCAAATAACTAACATGTTGAAGTGTTATATTTTGTTCCAATCCCTTCAACATACAGAAGAAACATGACCACGTCTAGTTATTATAATGATTTTTCCTCTAATATGAACTTTTTAAAAATGATCACATCTTTTTTATTTCTTTTTCATTTTTTATTTTAAAAAGTAAAACAGAAAAAGCAATAGAAATAATACAGAATTTCAAAAAAAAAGTAAGAAATTAACACTAGTTAATATATTGTATACTGTTATTTTAGAAGTACCTGTTCAGGTTACAAGATCTAGGTATACATATATAACTGTACACATGTTATGTGTGCAAGATAGATAACTATACTATTAATCTCTGTTACTTCATCAAAAAGAACAGTTTGTGCTGTCATTGTTTGATTGTTTGATCGGTTTTTATGCCTAGATCTTGTAATCTAATATGAACTTCTATTTTGCACATATTTTACTTTTTTGTGTGCACATTTATTATATTTCTTATGTTGAAACCTTTTTTAATGAATGTTTTCACTTTTTATTTCTGTAATTTGCAAGGAGAAATCATAACAAAATCTATACATTTTAGAAGACAGTCACATCTGAAGGTGTTGTCATGACAGATAGATTATTTCTGATACCAAATATTTACCCATGCTAAAAACAAGCTGTATATGTCCAAATGATGTTGCATAATTTATACAATTGAAAAATAAATATTAAATATTTGAGTTGCTTTTCAATTCTAGAATTTCATAAAGTATCTAAAAAGAAAAAATAGCTATGTTTGATTAATATCAAGTTTTCAAACAACTAAGTCAAGCTTACTTTCTTTAAGGCATGGAATTAAAACAAATACATTATTGATGTGAGCAAGACAGTAGCATTCAGTCTTTATAATTATCCATATAAAATGCCTTAGGACATGGTAGCATAATTGAAATGTGATAATAAGTGTAGAGAACAGAATTGCTTTTTTCCAGTTGTGCTTGATTAAGCAAATCTATATGCTGTACTTTTTATGTTTTTCACTGTGAAGACAATAAATCTATCTAAAACTATTTATACATAATACTTATTATAAAGAAAGATATCAAACAAGTCAATAGCATTGCATAAATTAAAAGTGCAGCTTAAATTTATACCATAGTAGTAAAATACACTTTTTCTCATTTCAAGGTATGCAATTATGCATATGAATGAATAAATAATGCACCAAAATATCTGGAATAGCTTTCTTTGTTAATCATGAATCAAGAATATTCAGTACTGAAATAACATTTTACCGATTGGTTTTTGGCATAAGGAGATAAAGTTCAAAATTTTGCCCAGAACTTATTCATTTTCTTGCAATTACCTTTCCAAAACACACTCATATATATGAGCATGCCCACAAATGTTACATATGAAGCATTATACTATTCAATGTTATATATGAAGTGTTTTCAATTCTCATGAAAATATTATTCAATATATGCTTGGGGAAAATATTTAAGAGTTTTACAACTTAGGTTTTATAGCTAGACTGCAGTCTTTGTTTCCATATACTTTTATTTGCTTGAGAATCATTCTAATTTGAGTAATTCCAGTAGTAAATTCTACATTATGGTTTTTATTCTTTCCACATAAACCTAAACTGTTTCCTTCATTATTGTCCCTTCTGTAATAAGGTGAATGCTGTGATTTGGGTATGATTAAAGTCCACCTTCCAATGGTTCATGCACTGCATACTTTGTCTCAGTGTGGGTTCCCAGTGAGAGTTGACTGAAACATAGGGTTCTGGTGTTGTGAAGAGATTAATATTCTTCTTAGTGAATATATTTTTATTCTCATAGTCCTTCTAGAGCAGGTTATAAACTGTGAAATTCATACATATGGCCTCTAGTACATATGGCCATCTCCCCAATCTACTGTTTTCCCATGTTGAGATACAGTCCATACAGATCACACTGAAGGATGAGCAGGTAAGACTATCCAGTCTTGACTCTTAGCTTCCAAAACTGTGAGATAAATAGACATCTTTATATAGAATATGGTACCATGTGTTCTGTTATAGCTATACAAAATAGACTAAGACCTTAAGTACAACATCTATGATTCATACTTGGACACTTTTAATCACAGCACCATTTGTTCTATCAGGACAATAGCATGAACCAAGAATGTCACATGCAAATCCAAAAAACAGTCAATCTACCCATTGCCACAAATGCCTACAATTAAAATAAGGATGAAAAAGAATTACACTGAGAAAGGACTGAGGACTCGCTGAGGAATGTGACAGGGAAAAAATGACAGGTTCTGATTACAGGGAGTGTATAAGTTACATCATTCTGTCTGTAAACATTACATTGTGAATGGCATTATGTAACACATTGAAAATCAAATTAGGAGTCATGTTCAGTAGATGAATGAAGATAAGATTTACAGTTGTTTTGCAGTAGGCTTAAGAGAAATATGTAGCAGTTTTGCAGAAATATATGATTACACCTTTCTTACCAATCATCGCTGCCATCTGGCATTACTTAAACACACAATTTGGCACAACCAATTTTTGCTGACTTAATTTTACTGATTCTTTTACAAGTTCTTTGCAAGCCTGAAGTTACCACTTCCAACAATCCTAACAGGTTGTATCTTCTCTCTTCTATTCCTTTCTCTAACTTAATATTGAATGAACCATGCCAAATAAAAGTTTCATTTGAGGCATTGATTTATAAATTATCTATGAAATGAACTTCCACAGGAAAGAAAATTAAGTTTCTGTTTATCAAAGTCAGGATGAATTTTTCTATATTGATGAATTCATTACTTAATTTGGTTTTTTAAAAAATATTGTAGGAGTCTGCGCGAGCTCCACCGCGTGGAACCCAGGGGGAGAACTATGTGCCTTCTGCAAACCCTCCATGTTGGGGCGAGAGGCCGCAACCAGAAGCAAGCCAGCGTGCCTCCCTGGTGAGTTTGCGCGACCCTGCGGACTCCAGGAGGAGAGAAAGAGTGGTGTCCCATAGGCCTGCCGGCCCGTGGGCTATAAATCAAAGATCTCTCTCTCCCCACCCCCCTGGCATCCTGCCTTCCCAGAGGACCTGCTGGGTTCATGACAAGTGGGTTACAAATACTTGTATTGCTGGATTGTTTTGCAGGCCTGGTGTCCACAGTCTCAGCATTTCTTGGGTAGATGACATTTTCTAGTGTGGCAAATAGGTGGGATTGTCCTCTGTCTTGTCTTTGAGCCCCAATATTATTGTCATTGGTTTGCTTAATTTTGTTTATTTTTCGTTT
>RJWM01033497.1:0-20513 GCA_004363535.1 Dasyprocta punctata
CCACCAATGCATGCAGCGTCGCCCCCGTCCAGTCACCTCTCGTGCACACACAAGACCTCTGGGTACAATTTCCACCTCAGCTGTAACGTGTTTCCACTTTAAATCTCTAGCCTCAAATACCTTCAACACGTGGTGTATGTTTTTGTAAACCAGAAGGGATTTAATCTTAAATTGGTGGGGGAAAGTAGTTGTACAACTTTTAAGTAAGGAAAACCAAATTCAATAAGAGAAGTTAATGCTTTCAGAGAATATTTTGTGCCAGTATAACCGAAAAAAAACTTGCTTTGAAAGCCACAGGGATTTGCTGATGTTCCCATTGCCACACATCTGTACTAAGGTTTGGGACCTGAAATCCGAGCAGGCAAAGCCCGCGGCTGTCACAGTGCCACTGCGCTGCCGGGCCCCGCTGCCGGCTCCTCTGCTAGTGTCCTTGTCACTGAGCGCCTGCCGTCGCACTTTCCTGAGGGCCACTCGGCCACTTCATCTCAGCCTCTCCCCGCGGGGACTGTCATCCTGCACGCAGCGTCCCGGGACGGAGCCCGTTCGAGTGGAGCCCATCCCGAAGGAAAGCCCGGGCAGCCTCTCACCACCTCCACACGTCCGTGTTCACGTCTCCTGCACAGCCGCACGGCTGACGTGAACCTGGGGCCAGGGCTTTGTCGGCAGATGTCCTGGTTCTGCACGGCGGGGCCTGTAAATTCAGCCCCAAGGCTGGGGAGGCAGGGCTGCAGACGGAGCTGGCCGTGCGTGCCCTCCGAATACCCAAGCCGCGAGCTCGCGGAATGCAGCCATCGACACAGCCCACCACGCCGCCTCGCGTCTTCCCCCGTGACTGCTAAGTAAGAGATCCAGGCACTTCGCCTCGCCTTTCCATTCACACAAACGGGGTCCCGGGGAGGCAGAGTCGCAGTCTCCCACGAACGAGGGGCAGGAGCCGTCCTTAACTCCCAAATAGTGAGCTGTCAGAAAGGGGAGCCCCTGTGCGTGTGCCGCCAGCCCTGTCACGCTAAAGGGGAGAGAGGCCCCTTCCTAGCTGCACCCCCTCCCCCAAAGAGGCCCAAGGAAAGAGAACCACGCACGCACGAATGTGCTTTTCCACCTCCTGTTCTTTTGTTCTATTGCCCTCTTAATAACACCCTGCAGCAAAAAAAAAAAAAAAAAAAGTGCAGCCCAGAGCTGTCCAGATAAGAGAAAAGGTCAGCAGCCCCCGGCCGGGGCCACCAGCCGGGCTGGGCAGCGAGGCCAGGCCATAGCTGTCGATAGGGAGGGCAGCCACGTCAGCTGGGGCTCGCTGGCTGGTCCCGGGCTCCGGCCCTAACCAAAAATCAATGAGCAACCCGCTCTCCTAGTCTGGGCGGGGCGCGGAGAGAGTGGCGTGGGGCTTTATAGACGCTGAAAACGAGGCGTCGGGGAGGTTTCCCGCCAGCTTCGGCCTCTGAGATGAGTGTGTTACAGACGCGCGAGCGAATGAAATCAAGTCGGAGAGCCCGGGGCAGGCTCCGTGTTATTAATGTACAGGGCGGCAGGCTTCTTAAATAAACTTCTAACCTCAATAACATGGAGAAAATGAAGCTGCTTGCCTGATTGCAGGCCCAAGTTTCAAGCCCAGTGAGGGGCGTTAATGGATGTAGATTTTATAATCATTGACTCGAGATACTGCACAAACACAGATGACAGCCTGGGGGGAAGTGGTAGGAAGAGCCACGCCATGCCACTTTCAAGCCTTCCAGGGAAGAGTCACCGTGCTTTGTGCCTTAGTTCCAGGATCCTGTGCAAAAGGTCCTTTATTTTGCCCCCGGAGCTCTGCTGTGGGCTGTCACATTGCGGTGAGACGGCCCTCCTCGTCCGGGAGGGCTTCCCAGATCCACAGGGCCAGTGGGGGGGAGCCCTCCTCGGGTGAGGCCCGAATGGGGATCCCTGCCTCGCTACGGGGAATCCACCTAATGGCAAGGGAGAGGAATACGCACCCTAAAACGTCCTGGGAAAATTACACAAAATCTCTCTGCACCGATGTAGGTGTAGGCAGCTTCCCTCGTCTGCTCCTCCCTGACTTTACGCCCCCTAAGTAATAGCTGCAGCAACAGAATTACAAAACACGCTAATACACTGGCAATAATGGGAGCTCTTTTTTTCAAAAAAAGAACTTATTTTTAATTTTTCTTTAAAAAGATAAACCTATACTTTCCTTTTCTAATAATCTGCTTGACTTAATTCTGCTTTTTTTGTCTCTCTCTATTTAGATATGCTGTATTTATTTATCATTCTACCTGCTCCTTACCATCTGTCTGCCTATCTATCACCTATCTATAATCTATCTCTATATCATCTATCTTATCTATCATCTAATGTCTGTCAATCTGTCAGCCTATTATCTATCTACCTATTATCTAGCTATCTACTCTCTATATCATCTATTTATATCTTTTATATATCTATCATCTGCCTGTCTATCATCTACAGATGAATCTATCATCTACATATCATCTATTTACCTATCAACTATCGTCCACCTATAATCAATCATGTACATATCATCTATCAACTATCTATTATCTATCAATCTATCAATCATTTATATATCAACTATCATCTATCAATCATCTACATATCACCTATCTACTATCATCTACTGGTCATCTTCATATCATCTATGTATCTATCATCCATCTACATCTACATATCATCTATCTACTATTTATCATCCATCAATCAATCACCTAAATATCATCCATCTCCATTATCTATCATCCATCTATCCATTATCTATCTATCTATCTATCTATCTATCTATCTATCTACCATCTGTCTACCTATCATCTATCTATCTATTATCTATCTGTCTATTATCTATCTATCTATCTATCTACCTATCTACCATCTCTCTAGCCCCCTTCCCCGTCTCTAGTTCCCTCTCCTGGGGCTGCTAGCCACCCAGCCTGGCCAGCACAGAGGACTCCCCCCTGCCAGGTGTTCTGTAGTGACCACCTCTCTTCTCCCAATGTCCACCTTCAAATTCAAGCCTGGGAACCCTGGATCCTGTTAAGTATTTACGTTCCCACGAGACAGCTCGGCCAAGCCCGGAAGCAGACCTGAGAGGCGATTCCAGTACATCGGGCGGTCACCAAATGTAGCCAGCGGATGCTGAAGTGCTGCCTTGTGGCCTCGCTTAGAGTTTGCAGGGTCTTCGCTTCCTTTGGTGAAGACCCACCCTCTGTCCAGACACAGTGGACATGGAGGGTGTCAAAATGCCCCAAAGCACTTTTGTCAAAAAACCACAGAGTAAATAGGAATCCAAGCCTCCAGAATCTGCCTCAGGGAAGCCGGTGGAGGACCGAGTCGGCGAGGCCCTCACTGAGGTGGGTGTTGCACGGGGTCCCCGGCCTCAACCAGATGCCACATTCATCCCTGTCTCCTACTGCCTCCACACGAGAGACTGCCGAGAAATGGAGGAGAGCCGACGAGGGTGCCTATTAGAGGTTTTCTATAATTATCAGGGAGAGATAAAAATCCGGTCTAAGGATATTGGGTACAATTAAATATTCGAGGTGAGGACTCATTACTCAAAAGTGCGCAATGTAAGAACTGAACAGCAGCTTCAGCCATACTGCACGGTTCAAAGTCTTTGGTTTGTTTGCTTTCAAATGTCACAGAGCCTGGCTCCAGGGTTCAGAGTCTTCCCCAGAGATGGGCTGGGGCCTGGACAGCACCCCAGAGCACCCAGGAAGCCAGGGAAGTTGGGGATCGGAAGATGCTGGGGACGGCACTTTCTGTTTTGATTAGCAACTATTTTGGGATGGCTTTTACAGAAAACTTTGGGTCAACCTAGACCAGGTCAAGCCTACGTCTTGAAGGATAAGTGTGCGGCATCCCGTTCAGCACATAATACAGTGCTCTGTGTGCAGAAGTGAATCAATAAACACTGTTGACTGGCGGCTGCCTGTACTGAATGTCTCCCCTTCACGCACCTCCAACTGCTTGGATAGGTAGCGTTCACTTGCTGGTTTTGAGCAATCCGCACAAAGCACAAAACACCGCCTCCTTCACCATAATTATACCACAGGGTGGGGAAGAGGGTGCTCCCTGGTCCCCCACTGGCCCTGTCCCGTCCCCCGGGCAGGGCACGGTTTCTTTTGTGTGAAAGGCATTTGAACCAAGGCTCCTTGAAACCACCACTTCTCTCAGCTCCACACCAAGCCTTGCGAGCTGAGGGCAGCTCTGCTGTAACAAAGCAGCGTCACCCCCCGCAGTGTCAGCGCAGTACCGAGGCGTCCGCTTCGACTCCAGCCCTGCTGTGCTGGGCACTTTGCACGCAGGTTTGCACTTGAGCCTCGCACGCAGCACACAAGGTCGCTTCTATTGTGTCCACTGTCCAGACGAGGGCACAGGCGGAGAGAGGCACAGTGACGGCTGGGGCCGGGGAGCCTCTCACCACTCGCTGTTCGCTGAGATTGCGAGTCCTTACAGCTATGTGTTTGCTCTCCTTTCTGTATTCTCCTGAGTCTCACCTTCCTTCGTCAACATGCACACACACAAGCACACATGCATACACGTACGCACATGCACATGCATGTGCACACAGTGCACACATATATGGCCCACATGCACACATACACACACGTGCACACATATACAGGCATGCCTGCACACATGCTATGCACATGTACACGCACATATGTATATACACATGCACACACGTACAGCGCCACACAACCTGGCCCATGGGAGAGCCTCGGAACTTTTGGTATACTTGAAACCATAAAACTCAAAGACTAAAATCAAGCCCAAGGTATTAATTTATAGGAACAGTGATTTCAGCCAGCCTCAATATTAATTTATCTTGAGGTATAAGCTGTCATGAAAATTTTCTTGTTTTCCTCCAAAGTGTTCCAACTGATGTAAGTGACAGGTATCAAATTATGTAAGTGACTGGAATTATATGAACGACAAGGCTGATCTTCATGTGTGACAAGTGGAATCAGTATCATTGCTTTATAGTCACACCTCACGCTTTCCTAAATGACTAAGCCAGGAGAAGATGAGAACGTCAAATTATTCTCTGAAGGAAACTTTGTCTGAGTCGATACTTTATTTTGTTGGAGTCTCTGGTAAGCATTGATTCATGGATTGATGGACTGATCTGAATCAGCCTATACTAGACTTGTTAGAACATACTTCTTAATTAAATCTTTGGGGATCTGAGAGACTCTTTTCCAATTAATATTAATAATCGATTGTCAGGAAAAAGACTTTGAGAAGCAAGGGATTTAGTTTTCTCTTTTATTCAAATATGAATCTGCATTCCTTCCTCCCACACCACTGCTCTATTAAAGATATAAGTAAGTGGATCCCTGTAAATTTGCTCTTTGTTACCAAAGCTAGAGACAGCATCCATTGCCTTTTTACTCCTATTTACTTGAGGACTGGCTCTTCCGGCCTGGCGAGCTCCAGCCAGTGCCCCGTGCGGGGTGAGCACCAGGCACCGAACTGGCTGCCCTGACCTCTGCTCCCTTGAGCAGACCTTGAGGGCTGAGGCCAGGGGGAGCCGGGCTCTGCTCAGCCTTCCGGAACCATGCAAAACGAAGGCCCTGCTTGCTCCCTGCTCAGGAAAAGTGGACTCAGCTTGCTAGGGACCATGTTCTCATCAAGGCCAATTTCTTAGGGAGCAGACCAAGAAATTCAGGTCATTAGCGTCTTGGAGCTCAACCTACTGGGTACCTGAGAGCCATGGCCTGGAATGGAGGAGGCCGCTGCCCGGAGGGGAAGACGCCTCTCCTAGGGCAGTCATACTCCCCGGGATGGACAGGCTGGCCAGGAGGAGGCTGGAAGTGCACACCCTTTCGGAGGTGCATCTGTCCTCACAGTCCTGCTTTTTGTTTTTGTGCCCTTCTAGGTCGAATCCATCCTCTTATCCTGCAGGAGGCTCACCTGGCACGGATGGGCTCTGAAAAACTGCGCCGTCAGCAGTGGGCGAGTTATTACCTTGTTAATTAGGGTCGTGGATCACTAATAATTTAGCCAACACCATGCTATTTTTTTAACAAGGCATTCATTGCATTTATTTCCTTTAGTGAGAGCTATAATAAATACAGTGAAGTTTATTAATTTATGAAGCTTTTATCTAACACAAATGCATTTGCCACCGTCCTAAATTTCCGTCTTCACATCCACGCCCCACTGCTGCCGTGTGCCTGGCTCTGACACACACGAGAGCCTGCGGCAACACCAATCTTGTCATGCATCCGAGATTAAAGGGGATAACGTGCAGGAAAGTGACTGAATAGATACAGCAAGTTAGCAATGGAGAAAGAAATTATTCGACGTGTGGTGTTGAGATGACAAGATGAGCCATCTGCCGAAAAAGTAAATTTTGTCCTTACTTCATTTTAAACTTATATAAATCTCAGAATATATATATATATATATATATATATATATATATATATATATATTCAGCAACAGTAGGCACTAGCTTGGTCTTTGTAGGCATTATTGAAACATCATAACAAAAAGGAAGGAAATTTTTTTCCTCCACTATAGCTTGGAGCACTCTGGGTTCAATCCCCAGTACCACCACCAAACTAACAAGAAGAAAAGGAAGAGAAAGAGGAAGTGGAGAATGGGAAAATTTGGTAATTAGGAATCAAGTCAGTTAAAAAAAAAGTCTTTTGGGCAACAAGTAACCATAAACAGTTAAAGGAAAACTAAGGAAATATCTTTAATTTACATAATAAAGGGCTCATTTTCTTATTATATGAAGAATAATTAACTACTAAGATCAAAATTAATAACCTAAGATAAAAATGAGAATATAATATGAACAGATGGTTCATAGAAAAGAAAATAAATTGGTTCATAACTTGTCTAACCTTGCTCTGAAGAGAAAATTGCAGTTTGAGTTAGTCATTTTGCAAACATTACAAGTGCTGTGCCCACCAGTTGTTATCATTGTGGGCCATGTGTTTAGCGTCTGTATGAACAAATTTAGCTCTTCGTACACGTTTGATGCATCAAGACTTATAAGCATGAACTCTATGATGCAAGATTCTTTAAAAGATCACATATTTAGTTTTTTAAGGCTAAATTTAACCTAGGGAAACTTCAGACGTTTATCTTTCTTACTTTCAAACAGGCAAAGCTAATTTTCCCATAAACAGCTCCATGAGTGCTGAACTTGTGTGAGAGGGGTCGGGGCTCTCCTCTTCCTCCTCCCTATCCCTCAGTGCGTTCCTGCTCTCCCAGGATGTACCCTTTCTATATTTTATGATATATCTTCCTGTATTTCTTTTCTGCAAAAGCGGTAGTATAGATAGGTGATTCAGAGATACAAATCTTTCCTTTTTTCATATACAGAAAGCGGTATACCATACATATACTTCTTTGTGCCTCCCCTTCTCCCTTTTATCTAACAACACCCTGCATTGAGTCAGCTGGTGACTTTTTTTTTTGGCACTGGAGTCAAACTCAGGACCTCGCCCTTGCCAGGCTAGTGTTGTGCCACTGAGCTGTATCTCCAGCCCCAAGCTAGCGATTTTCGAGGCAGGTTGAAGATCTGCCTCCATCAAGGGCCCATTGGCGTGTGCTGTGAAGTGTTTAATATGCTCCAGATTCCATGCGCAGAAGAATCAGTCCCTGCATGCCAGTGATGTGCTAGATCTTCATGCTGCTTCTGCTGACATACTATCGGCATGCTGTCTTGTGAGGCCACGCGCACACCAGCCTCTTCTGGTCAGCGTTTCTATGATTTGGTATTTGTCAGAAGGTAGGGGTGTAGCCATGCTCTTCTGTGTAGAAACGTGTGGTGGTTCTACTCAGGAATAATACGCCACCCAGGGCTACTCCAGCTTTAGGAGCTTAACAAAGAGAAGCCCTCACTCAACTCCTTGCTGGCTTCCCCTCCAGACTCTGCCAAGGAAAGCATCGCCTGCCTGAAGACAACGACGTGGCGCTCACCCTCAGCGCCGCCACCTAGCAGGGGCTGTGGAAAAGCAGGCAGGAGAGCTGCGCTTCCTCAGCCTCTTCCACCCACCATCCGTCTCTTCTCCTTGGCCATTCCTCGTCACAAAGCCTAAATCTTGATCTTCAGAGGCAAAGAGAGCTGGAACTGAGTCCTGATCTTGCAAGAAAAACAGTTTTCAAGCTCATGTTCAACCTCTCTGAAACGGGGACAGTAGTGTCCACCTGGTAGATTCACGATACGGAGTCTGCGCTCAGCACCACCTCTCCAGCACCAGGCTGTGATGCACTGCTCCCCCTCCTTCCATCTGAGAATATACATCTAACCCACAAGTGTTAGCATTCATGATAACAAGGAGTTCAAAATGGAAGCAAAGACAGCACCCCAGTCCCTTAACCGTCTTATTTTCCCTTGCAAAGTTTCATTTCTTGGTAGTCCTGAGGCTCCTAAGCCCTCAGTGACAAGGCCCATGTGTGGGTTTCCATACTCCAGCAACACCATGTTCTTTCAGACTTGCTGTCCAGCTCAAGCTGGGCAGGGGGAGGGGAGGTGGCAAGGCGGGCCGGGGTCCTGAGGGTGATAGGGAGGGCGATGTGGGGCGAGGCTAGGGCGATGGCTTGTCTTCCAAGATGGAACCCAGCAAGCATCCTCTCCAGGATGATTTTCTCCTTTTTTTACCCTCTGCACTAAGATAAATTTTCTTTTCAGATTGTGATTATGGATTAATTTATGACTTTCCTTAATTGTCTGAGCAATACAGGTTAATGTCCTGGTAAGGACAAGTTCTCTTGTACTTTATGAGAGCAATCACTTAACGAAAATTAGGCTATTACTTTTTATCTCCCTTTCCTTGGCAATGCCTGATACCATGGGCCATTCCTGCAAATTCCCTTCCCCTTGCCCTAGGGTAGGAAAGAGAGCCCTATTTGGCTTTGATGTGAGGATTTCCTGACGCTTGGTAGTGAGGCTGAATCCCAGAGCTGGCACCTGCCAGAGCAGGCTGGAGCAGTGCATCTTCCCAGGCAGGAGGCTTGCTCTGCGGAACCGTGTCGTGGCCAGGAGCGGCTGTGGCCAGGTGGGATTCAGGTCCTACAGGGACCCAAGGGATGAGGCATCCCCTTTGCTTCCAGAGCATTGTGTCAGGGCCTGGGCAGCATAGCACTGTTGAAAAAGGACAGTTTGAGGTTGTAGCCAGGCCTGGAATTGGCTCCTGGCTCTCTCAAGTCCTGCACTCGCCATCTGCAAAACAGGGATAACACTGCTTACTGCCTGCTGGTTCCCGCCCCACCCTTCCAGCCGGGTTAGATCTTGACCTAGTTTTTCCACAAGAGCCTTGGACTGGACTGCGCAAAGCAGACCCCAGACCAGGACGTGTGTGGGGTGGCTCACCAGGCAGTGCTTCCTGAGAGCCTGGACCAGTGTGGTCGAGACGCTGGGGAGAAGCCACACAGGGCCGCACTGCCGTCTCTGAGGGCCTGGCTATGGCTCTTCATCTCCGTGCCGCCTTTCTCTCCCAGCACTGCCCGGGTCGGGGCTGTGCCTCCCCACAGCACCACCCGGCCCCTCCAGCTCTGCCACACAAGGTGGGTGGCTCCATTTGCCCAAGTTCCATCCTCTAGGAGTGGACACCCACAGACCATGAGATGGGGAGACAGGCAGAAGGTGAGATGGGCCACCCACAGGCAGCAAAGGGGCTGCAGGGGGCCCCACTGTTCCCTGCAGGAGACACGGGGGGACCAACAAGGTCTCTGACCACATGGGTTTCCACCTGTAACAGAGGGTGCAGATAGTGAGAGGACCGTGCAGAAATGTTCCCAGGGGAAGTCCCCATGCTGTGCAGCCCAGAAGGAGCCTTGGGGAGCTCCAGGAGTCTCTCTACGGAAGGGGCCGGCGACGCGCAGGACTCATCCAGCGTAGGGCTGGTGGGGTGCCTCCCGGAACCCAGGGTCTGTATAGCCTGGTGCCCAAGCTCCGGGGGCTGCAGGAAACTGCATGCTGGCTCCTCAGAGGACAGAGGATGGGAAGGGATGCTGGCAAGTTGGGCTCCTGTGGTAGCCAGGAGCACTCTGCTAGGACAAAGCCGGAGGGCTGGCTCAGAGTCCGAGGTTAGTGTGGGGGTGTTATGGCTTAGATCTCAATGTCCCCCCAGTGCTTCATGTGCTCAGGCGTGGCTTTGGGAAGGTGGTGGGATCAGGAGGTCCTGTTCTCACCAGTGCTCTCACTCCGGAGCAGTTCATGGCTGAATGTGTTGCAAGGAGGCAGGGCCTCGTCAGCTGAGAGGGGTCCTTGGGGTGTGACCCAGAAGGGTGGATTCGCGCCTCTCGCTCTCCCTTCTCTCTCTACTTCCTGGCTGTCATGGGGTGAACAGCTTTTCTCCTCTGTGGCCTCTCATCGTGCTGTTCCTGTCGGGGAGCCAGCTGACTGGGGACTCAACCCTCTGAAGCCGTGAGCTGGGAGCCAAAATAAGCCTCTCTTCCTTTAAACTGCGGGTATGAGGTATTTCTCCTAGTAATGGGGAAAGTGACCAAGACAGGATTCTTTGTTGGGTCTCCAGGAAACATTCCATAAATAGCACCCCACGTTAGAAGGAGCAGTGTGTGGTATTAACTCTTTCTGGTATTGCTCCTCAGTGCTGTTACTCTCTTGCAGCCATGGCTGGTAACTTGGGCCTGGCTCTGTTAGGCCGTGGATTTGTTTACCCTGGCTCTCCTATCAGTCTGTAAGTTTCACGAGGGGAGTGACTGACTGTTTTATCCAACTAATCAGATGTTCAGCAAAATATATTTGTTAAGTGAAGAAGTGAATGTTCTTAAGCTTTTTCATGTGTGGTGGAGCCCAAAGAAGGAAGGCGCATAGCCCCTATTCTTGGTGGCACACGGGTTTACCACCCGAAGGCTTTTCACTGAGCACACAAGCACTGTGCCCCGTCCTTGGCCAGGTGGTGAGGAGGGAGTTAGGAATGAAATGTAGGTCCCCAGGACCCCTGCCCTAGGAAACTCAGCACCCGCCTGCTGGTGCTCAAAGGGCAGGGTTTCCCATGAGCTGTTTGGAAATTGGTGGAGGATTGGGGCTGTCACCGCGTTGGAGGATGGGGCACTGTTGGCCTTGGGTTGGTGAGGTGACTAGAGGTGGCCTGTGATGAGAGGACGGGTCAGCACAAGGCAGGCTTCAAACACCTAGACGGGGGCGTGCATGCAGCTGAAAAGAGCTCTCTGTAGGCAGCCTAGAACTTAGCTCTTTTATCCATAAGCACAATCAATGTGTGTTTCTGGTATGACTTTAACGTGCTGGTTTTTACGGCAGTAAAAGGAATGCTAAGCATTTACTGCCTTAGCACTTCCTAACCCATGCAGTCCAGGAGTGTTAAGTACACTCACAGCATCATGCAATGGATTTTCAGAACATGCTCATTTTGCAAAAATAAAGCTATATACCCGTTAAGGCAACGACTCCTGATCCCCATTTCTCCCTCCCCCAGCCTGCGGCAGCCCCCGTTCTACTTCCTGCCTCTGAGAATCTGATTCTACTACTTTATATCCATGGAGTCACGCAGTGTTTGTCGGTGCCTTGTTTCTTAGCAGAGTCCTCGGGGTTGGCTGTCTAGCGTGCGTTGGGATTTCCTTGTTTTTAAGGCTGAGCATCTCTATTTATGTCTCCATGGCACTTTGTTCTATACCCTCCTCTGTCACTGGAACTTGGATAGTACTGACCTCTTTGCTCTTGGGTGCAGTGCCGCAATGGACATGATTTTGCAAATATCGCTGAGATCCTGCTTGCGATTCTTTTGGATGTACACTCAGAATTGTAACTGATGAATCACATATTTTTTCTTAAATCCCATATTCATTTTTGTTATTCAAAAAATTCAAGTAAATGAAGGAAAAGTTGAGCTTCCATTTGCTTTCCCCTTTACTAAGAGACACACTTTGGGAGAAATCCTGCCCCAGCGGGACTGTCCCTCACGGGTCTGCGTCACCCGCTCTGTCCATCCGGGTCACTTGCGTCTGTAGCTATCGGAGTCTCGGCAGTTCTACGCGTGGTGCAGACTGGAGGCTGCTTGGTTGTGTCACTTAGTACACTGTGCCCATTCATGTACTAATGTGCATCCTTCTGTTATATGTTATTTTCCTTTGATTTCTCCTCTAATATTATTATTATAGAGTATCATACTATATTGAATTTCGGAAGTTTATGTGTGTTAGGTTATATAACTATAAATTTTATTTTCAGGGTAGTAAAAGAGAGCTACAAAACACTATTTCAGGAAAGAAACTTGCGTCTACTTCATTTACATGTTCTCAGCTTTTCACATCAACCGTATTCTAATAAGGAAGAATTGGAATTATGATATTTATGGCACACATTAACAACAGAAGCTTCAAACCTGTCTGTTTTGTGGGTCAGGTGCTGGATTCGAAGCGTCGGTAGTGAGTTCTTCGGCCCTCTTCCGTCCCCGCAGCTCATGGAAGTGGCCGGAAGGACGGTTCCCCTTGGTTTTATACGCTGCAATTTCTGCCGGCCTTGATTTCTCTCGGTTCCTCTCCTGGTGGCCAGTTACTGCTGGACCTCCAGAAGACGTGCAGTCACACGGTGGTGCCGCACCTGCCGTGGGGACCGTCAGTGTCCCTGTCGGTCTGCTCTGGGAGCGTCTCCTTCCTGGTGACTTGGGGACAGGGCAGACTTGCGACGGCCTCCTTGTTAGGCTTCTCGAGTAGTCATCCCAGAGCATTCATATATTGAAATATGTACTGTTTTATTATAACTTACTTTCCTTTTATTTCTTTTTTATATTACAGTTAGGATATTATATTGATTTTTTTTAAAAAAAAGTGTGTGTAGGCAGGTTATATTATCCATTAATTTCATTTGAGGGTAGTAAAAGAAGATACTGGAAAACATTTGTCGTAAAAAGGGAATTTGGACCCGGCAGTTTGGAGAATCACAGGTATCATAAATAAATAATTACTCCGACAAGTGACCAGCGACCTCTGTGTCCCACAGGAAGAGTGTACAGCAACGGGAGCCTACTGTCCCACCTGGACCTGCTGACGCCTTCCTCAGTAGTGGCGTCCAGAAGTGCAGGCCAGCGGCTCTGCCCCAGCCCAGCACTGCGGGGTGAGAACCCCTGTGGGGAGGGCTTGGTGCTGGCCTGGAAGGCCACGTAGGGTCTGGCAGCCCTCGGTTGACACGGCTGGATCCTTGTGGCATGGAGGGGTACACAGGGCCAGGAAGCAGGCTCCTGGCTGGCGCCTTGGTGTGGAGGAGATGGCCGGGTCCCTCAGGAAGATGCGGGTGACAGGTGCACCTGGTGGGTGGTCATTAGGCGTGTCTGTGTCGCGCCCTGTTGGAGACGCTGCCTGCTGGAAGGACACACAGAGTCCCTGCCTAAGCACGGCTCCTTCTCAGGCGCGAGGCCGCAAAGGAAGGAACTGTGAGTGCGGGGACCTCAGTGGGATGTGGGGAGGCTGGGGGGACAGCGAGCTCCTGTGGGTGCCCGGGAGGTGTCCCCTTGACACGGCAGGGGCGGGGATGGAGGGTGCTCCCCTCCCCCGGGGGGAGCGGCCTGGGCCCCAGCTGGTAGCCGCCCTGTCCTGCTGCCTCCTGGCCCGGCCTGGCCCCGGCCCCCAGCCCTGGGGAACTGTGCTGTCCTCAGCGCTCCGCCACCACCCGTGCCTCCTTCCGCTCAGCTCCTCCTGCCTGCCTTGCTGCCTGGAGTCTGCTCCAAACCTCTCGAGACCTTAATTTTTACTACCAAGTCCAGGCTGCTGGGCGTGGCTCTCCACGCTGTCTGGGGAACCCCACTGACTTCTCGGCTGGCTTCTGCGACCCTTTCCAGGCTGACCGCTGACAGCGCGGACAGGGCTACCTGCCAGTCTTCTCTGTCCCCGGAGCCCCGTCCCTCCGGACTCCTCCTGAAGGCCCTTGGCTCCCTTCCCGAGTCGCCCTGCGCCCTGCGCTCCAGAGGGCTTCGTCCTCCGGAGCAGCTCTGCTTGTCTGCTTGGCATCTTCCATTCAGACCCTTCCCCCCTGCTGTGTCTGAGGGGCGGCAGGGAGCAGGGGGCCCTGCAGGGCTGGGAGCACAGGGTCCTGCGGAGGCAGGGCCAGGGCTGGCTGGGGCCTGTGCGGGCCTGGCAGGTGCACCCTGACCTGAGGTCGCCTGCTGTGCCCTGGCCCGGGCTTGGTCCACGCGGACGGCAGCTCTGGCTGGGTCCTTAGTGGACACGCAGGCCTCAGTGGGTTGGGGTGGCCTCGGTTCTCCAGCCCTCCCTTGCTCGTGGGCGGTGACGCTGCCTTTCAGAGATGGATGAGGGCACTGAGCGCCCGGCACGTAGCGGGCGTCCTCCACGCTCTTGCTCTTCCTCCCTCCTGCACTGTCGCAGGCACAGTGCCGGGGACACAGTGGCTCTCAGCCGCCCGTGGAGTTAGCCTGGTCCCCACAGAGAGGTGGTGGCACAGCTGGGTGGAGCACTGAGGGGGACTCGCCCGCCTGTGGGCTGGGACGTCGGGTGGGGAGGTTGCACACGCGCTGGGCTCTGAGGCTGGGTAGGCAGAGTTTCCTCGAGGAGCTGGGAGGACAGGGCGGTGATCAGACGCTGCGCGCTCTCCCTGCGCCCCGCGGCAGGCGGTGTTGCAAAGCCATCGTCACCGCAGTGTGCAGGACTGGACGGCGCCCGTGAGCAGACTGCCCCCAAGTGCTCCCCGCCGGCCTCAGCCACGGAGCCCTGTGTGGACCCAACCCTTGTCCTGTGCGCATGTGTGTGTGCACGTGCGTGTGTGCTGTGTGTGTGTCTGTCGATGTTGGGCTATTTCCTCTAAGCAGCATTTGATGAAGCTGGTCAGTCCCCGGCCTGCTGGTCTAGGATGTCGTTGGCAGAATAATGAGTCATTATTATCGAATGGGGCCGTGTAATTAATCCAGGAAAATCACGTCCTGATGGACTGTATCACCGAGCGGGGAACAGTGAGAGTCCTGGGCCCCAGGGGAGTGTGGACTTCTTCCAAGGCGTTTTTAAAATGCAGATTCTTTTCCTGCACAGGTCTGGATTGCTCATTTTTCATCTGTCTGCCTGTGCAGCTCCGATGAGAACAATGTACTCTGTTTCAGTTCAAAAAGAAATAGACATCGAAAGACGGTAGACAAAGAAGGCTACTGCAAACGTGTAAGTGCACGTGTGTGTATGTGTGTGTGTAAAGTCCACAACACCTGTAACCTGACTTTATGAAAGACCTTTGGATAAATGAGAACAGAACGAGACTCGTTCTCAGTGCCAGGTGTGTGCTGTGTTTTCTATGATAATGAAGAGAATTGGCACAGCTTCCCAGATAATGCAAGGTGTGTAAGCCCTTGGCACATATACAATGCATATGTGCCCGTGTGTTAGTATGTAAACTCATACGGATTGCAAGCAGGTGAATTAGTCCGGCAGGATTTCCCTCATAAATGGCAGAATGGGTCCCCAGTAGATGTATGGGTTCCATTGCCTACGAAAAGTGAAGCCAAGGGTTCAGGCAGCTTTGGTGGAGCCGTCAGGCACCTGGAGAGATTTATTTTAAGGAACTCGACGGTGGAAGCAGAAGTTGGTGAGTGAACCCAGAGAACACAGAGCACTGTTGAAGATTCTTGTTTCTTAATTTCTGAGCCTACTTTTCAAATGTCTTTTTATAATTCATCATTTAAAAAAAATGAATAATTTGAGGAAGGGAAGAAGCACCTATGATTATTACCCAAAACCTGAGAAACAGGGTAAAGGAAAACTAAGGCAGCCTATAAGAGATAAAAAATGTGTGTCACCTCGCTGGTGTACAAGTAGTTTGCATAAAGTGGAAGAGAAAGAATCCTGGGTTCTTTCACATTCTTTTCTCACATTTCTTAGAAGCATAAAATTGACAATATGGTTTGATAGCACAACAGGCTATCCTATCTTTACGAAAGTTTCAGATAATGTAAAATGCTTGACTATAAATTGAGTAACTTTCTTTTCGTGATCCAGCTTCCTGAGTCAGAGCCAGCTGGCTATGATACTAGTTTGTTGTTTGAAATCTTCACATATTCCTTTATATCTTTACATTCAAGTCAAGGTAAGACTTCCATGTTTTATTGGTATTTCCTTCTATGTTGAAACCTCTTAAAATAGTTGACGTGAATTAGTGAAACGGTATTTTTTTGACTGATTTTTCAGGGAGGCTTTTGGCCCTCATGTTTTCCTGTGAAGTGGAAACCCCTCCGTAAGGAATGCAGTTTCCAATGCTAATCACTATGTATTTCATCCTTACAAGCTTTCAGAATTGGCATAAGAACTCGCCACGGGGTTGGGTCCTTTACCAGACTTGTTGCAATGTGGCATTATTCACAGCGTACGTCACTCACAGACCTCGGTGATTTGACGCAGAGTTCTGTGTGGGAAAGTGGACTTCAGAGGCAGGTTCGCAGCCTTCAGGTTTCTGCATTATACTTCCGAAGACTGACGGAAACGGGCTGTGAAAATGTTCACCACCTCTGAGTAGAAGGAGTGCAGCTGCCGGAAAGTAGCCCGGCCATCGGGGTGTGGCCAGGGGCTCATTCGAGATGGCACTGGGAGCGAGCACAGTGGTGACCGGCCGTCCGGACAGGCGCAGCTCTCGCCTTGGGCGCGGGTGTTGCGTGTTCCGTAGTGTCGTAGACTTCTTTCTTCTGATACTTCTCATTCTCATCTAACCAAGCACCACGCTGCACTTTTTGTAAGTGGTGCCCTGCGCTGCTCTACCCGAAGAGTCTCGGGAACACTTTAGCCACAGTTCCATGCGAAGCACCGCCCGCCTGGGAAGCAGGTCCTGCTCGCGCCTGCACCTGTGCTGACCCGTTTCCCTCATGAACTGACCAGAGGCGACATTGAAAGCAGGGATTTGAGACCTGCATTCTGGATTTTCCCTCCTGGGGGAGAGCTGGCTTTTGGCAGGGGCTCATTCCCATCCTGTTCATCAAAAACAAAACAAAAAAAATCCCTCATTGATCCACAGCGAAAAGTCACTCGGAAGGGAACATCCTGTCGGAGTCAGGGAGGTCGTGTCAGGTGAGATCCGTGGGGAGCAGGGTGACAGTGGCCGGCATGGGGTGGGAGGTCACCTCGGCTGGGCAGCGGGCTCCTCAGGCCTCCTTCCTGGGCTGCTCCAGGTTATGGGCCCGGTGCTCCCACGGCATACGCTTGGCCATCCGTCCCCTTCAGAGCGGAGTGGTTGAAGGTCCCCATGCAGGACGCGGGGCTCACACGCCACCTACAGAGGTCCTGGCTTTGTTCCTCACTGGGCAGCTGCTCTTCCTGGTCTGCCGTCTCTCGTCGCACGTCACTTGTGCAGCAAAGTGTCCCACCGTGCAGCAGAAAGAAGGCCGAAGAGGAACTCCCTCTCGCGGCTGGATCAGCTGCTGCCAGAGCATGCAGGCTCCCTCCAGGCAGCGGGAATGAGCAGGAAGTAGGCACCAGCCACAAGGCCCCGAGCAGGGCTCTGAGTGACCAGGACACGCCAGGTCTTTCTCCAAGGAGGCCTGGACAGCGGTGTGAGCAGTGAGCTCAAGCCAGCGTGAGGGCATGGGCCCTTGGCTGTTGGAGCTCCGAGTCCACCTTGGGCCTGGGGAGGTTTCGGGAGGAAGGACACTTGGACTGTACCCGGAGGGTGAGCGGCATCCCAGGGGCAGGGCGTGAGCAGGGCTGGGAGGCACTGAGGAGGGGTGCGGGGCGGCCACCACAGCCGGGAGGTTAGAGTCCTCCCTGGTCGTCAGTGGCCTGTGGCAGAGGTGGAGCTGTGGCCGTGGGCTCCCCGGGAGGTCTGCATTCAGACTGTCCGGTGACCGAAGGAGGGTCGGACTGGCACAGGGGCCAGACACGCTCGCTGTGGCGAGGCCAGGAGAGCGCGTGCACAGACAGGACCCGGTCCCCGGTGGCGGCGGCCGCAGTATCTCTGCTTGCCCTGGCTGATCACCTGCCTGTATGCAGGGGCTCTGAGGTTTTCTCTGCGCCAAGCAGCAGCTCCCAGTTTCTGAGCATTAGGCCCTCCCTCGAATGACAGCAAAGGGCGGGACGACAGTAGGACAGCTCCTCGCCCCGGTCACCCCACGGGTACTCAGGCCTGAGACTCCCTGGGGCAGGCTGTGGACCTATGTCTCTTTCTTGGGCCAAACTCTCCGCAGTGACACTAGAGGGAGTCTTCTGTTTCACTGTCACCCCTCAAGGTGCTCAGACTCGGTGCGGCCTTGCTGCTCTGATGGCTCCTGGGACGTGTGCTTAAGGCCTTGGTGTCCCTAGGATTTCCTAAAGGAGCGGGTTAGGGTAAATCATGAGAACTTTTAGAGATGAGCGCAGTGTGTTTTCAGCACTTCTACTGTGCCCTGAAAAGCAGACTCTACTCTGTCTAATCGCATGACCTTGTTATTGTCTCCTAGGTCATCACTGTATTTCGAAGTTTTCTTTCTATCTATAAGAAAATATAAGAAGTACACTTTATGGTCTTGTTTTATAAGCTACATAAGATATGTGAAAGATGCATACATACATTTAAAGGCTTTTAAGCTTTATCTAAAATTTATTTTATAATTTAATTTTTACTCTAAAATAATAAATATTTGCAGTGTATTTTATCTTGTTGGACTAAAAATGGGAGATTAGAATAGACCTCTCAACCCACAAACTGCCCACATCTAAAGAGATTGCAAAAGTGGAAACTGACGATAGACAGCTTTCTGACTCTCGAAATTCTAAACAGGAAATAAAACTGCTGAGAGTTCTCTTTCCCTTGACTTGGTGATGCTAACAATTAACTTATTGTGTCATATGCAACAGAAAAAAATTAAATAATATCATAGCACCACTTGTGGTAGCATTTTGAGACCAGTATTTCAGTGTTTAAAGAAACTGGGTA
This sequence comes from Dasyprocta punctata, assembly GCA_004363535.1. Classification (NCBI taxonomy): domain Eukaryota; kingdom Metazoa; phylum Chordata; class Mammalia; order Rodentia; family Dasyproctidae; genus Dasyprocta; species Dasyprocta punctata. The sequence goes on from RJWM01033497.1 coordinate 18,845, forward strand.
TGTGAATGTTGCTATGCAAAGGCCTTTCACAACTAAGTATGTTTGCTGCAGCTTTCCAAGTGAAGCATCTTACACATGTTACCGTACTGTTCTGGCTGAAGCAGTGCTCCTCGGGGTGACGTCTCATCAGCTGGGGTCACGTGTCTGCTCAGCAGATGGGTGAATCTGCACCTGTGTCTACCCCGCACTGGCAAGGAGGACCCATCAAAGGGACATGGTGCTGAAATATTCAAAAGTATTGAATAACTCTTCTTGAAGCTGGGAGTTTATCTCAGGGCAGCCTTGCCGACGTGAGCAGCGATGGGCGGTGCTGAGCAGTGGTGGGCGTCGGGGGCATCTGAGCATGGAGGAAGCAGGGGCACAAGCGGTCTGGGTCGCCCCTGGACTCCTGCGTGCGTTTGCAATCTGAAAGCCAGGCTTGCCTGGAAACGTCCTTGCCTAAACTGTAAGGATTATTAATTCTAGGGAGCGTTAACCCCTGAGGACCTAACTTCTTCCCGCTTAGCAGGATCCTGTTGGAAGTGTGTAGAAAGCGCGTCTGGCACTGACTCTGCTTCGAGGAGAACTCGCAGGAGCCCTTGAGGGAGGAGTGTCGAGCTGCCTTTTCTTTCCTTTTGCTGGGATGTCATTGCCACTGTAAGCAATGGGTGTTTGGTTTTCAGGATTTTACAGACATTTTCTCCAAAATGACCAAAGTTCTTGTCATATCAAGGAAAAGCATCACAATGCTGTCCTTCCTTTGACTTTCTTTATTGTGTTGTGTCATTGCAGCAGAACTTGTTTTAGGTATCGTTACACTGACAGGAAACACATGAATTTGAGACCATTTGTTGGGAGTTCGAAGAAAAGGGATTGAATTCTTTAAATGTAAACATGAATGTTGGCAGGGTTTGTTGTCAATGAGATGAAATTCAAAGTTTTCAAGCACAGTTTTGGATTTAAGAAAGTAGAGCTTCTCAGTATTTAGAAATCGTTCTCATAGTGTAGGCGGTGACATTAAAGAAAGTGATTTATTTTAAAGTCTAGCTTATTGAGATGTGGTTCTTATGTGGTAAAATTGATCCTTTTAGGTAGACAGTTTGATAAATTTGGCAAATATATAGTCATACATATCACCACACATACTGTATATATCACATATATTCATCAGTATCTATATCTTCTCACCACCACAAATAGGATATGGGCTATTTCCATCAACCCCAAAATTTCCAGGTGTTTCCTTGTAGTCAAAATCTTCTGTTGCCTCTAAATCCTGGCAGTCACAGATTTTATTTCTGCCCCTATGATTTTGCATTTTCCCCCTGATGTGGAATCATACGTCTGCAGCCTGTGTGCCTGACCTCTTGCTTCGCATGAAGCTTTTCACACAGGTGTTTTTGGTTTCCATAGTAAACTGTGTTGACCTGCAATCTGTCTAGCTTGCACACCAGTATGTCTGGACGTGCAATCCTCCATGTTACAGGATGGATAAAAGATCCACCTAGGATGCAGGGTAAACCGGTGCACCTTACTCTCCTGGGTAGGAAAGGCCCACTGGTAAGACTTCTCATTCCACACTCCACACGCCTAGTTCAGTGTGCGTGTAGTGCCAGAGAAGTACGTTCACAATTTCCTGAAAAGACTATTAAAATGGTCCTCTCTTCAACCACACACTTGTCGATGTGAG
>RJWM01033498.1:0-20574 GCA_004363535.1 Dasyprocta punctata
TACCTCAGCCTCCCGAGTGCTGGGATTAAAGGCGTGCGCCACCACGCCCGGCTTCAACCATATCAATTTAGAATGTGTTCTTACCATTTAAATTTCCAAAGTAATGTTATGATGTTTATGGTCATAGGCCTTTTTAGCCCCTTTGTAGAACTTGATCAAGACTGGAGGCAGAATGTAGAACAGATTAAATATCCACCCATTGTACATTTCACTTCAAGCCTACTACCATTTTTATAGGCATCTAAGAATTCACGCACGCTGAGACAGTCATTGTGATACAAAATTTGGGGAAGGAGCATTTCTAGTTTTCTTATTTGCAAAGCTATGCCTTTAGGAGTATGTATTTCTAGAGTTGTATTACCATAGATGTGTTGCCTTTCAGGTTTTCCATTTACACTTCAGAGTACGAGTTAGGCACCTTGGAGTTTATTCCATTTTTATGTGTTGTATGTGTGTTTGAATTTTTACATGTCTTGATGCTATGAAGAATTCCATATCCAACAGAGTATAGTATAGAAATCAGCTTTTTCTGACATCATGAAAATTATTGGAAAACAGAAAAGTATCATAAAAGAAAGCATTAGAACGTGGTACTGTGGATGGTATACTGGACATGCTAGTTGTATGGATGTAATGACATGGAAAAAGTCTCTCATGCTCTAAATTAACCCTCTTGAAAAATACAAACAACCCTTGGGTCAGTCTTGCCCAGTTGAGCTATGGAAATATTGTTTTCACTGGTAAAATGTGAATACTTACCAATTAAAACAGGAGGATGACTTGGTGTTCTTTAGTTACTTCTGGCTAGATATTAACCCTGCCTACCCTGCTTCCCTACAACATTACTCTATGCAGGGTGTAAATTTGAGCCAACAAACTCATCTTTACCCTACTGCAGCTCTATTTTTCCCTTCAGCTGGATGTATTACTTGCTGTGGATAGCAGAAAGGAATTAGTCAGTGTAGGCTAGCACTACTGAAAATGGGTACACTTAGCTGGTGTGGCTCCATATGGCATAACTGGGACCCATAGGTAGATGTAACAAGCAGAAAGTTTCCAGTGGTTCTATTTTCATTAAACAAAGAAGACATTCTAGAACTGTGTTCCCTACCGTTAAAAATTACTGTTCTCAGATATTTGGACAGAAATCAAGAAAAGTTTCTAATCATGGTATAATCAGAATGTGGGTAACAGTCTGGTCCTGTATTAGTTGGTTTTGTGCTACAGTAACAAAGTGCCACAGACTTGGCAGTTTACAATGATCATGAATGTATTGGCTCATGGTCTGCAGTCTAGAAAGTCTAAGATTGAGGGAGTGGCATTGGGTGATGGGTGTTTTTGCTAAGTAAAAACATGGCAGAATGTCACAGAACCAGAGAGAAAGCAAGAGAGGACTGAACTCATGCTTTATTAGGAAGCCCCTCCTGTGATAGCAGGAATACTTTACTCATTGGGACTATGGCCCTTGACTCAAACACTTCCCCTTAGGCCATGCCTCCCAACATTGCCACATTGGCATTAAATCTCCAATATATGACCTGTGGATGACAAGTTCAAACCACAGGTCACTTATTCCCTGTGGTACCCTCTGTTCCATGTTCATGGTAGGAAGATACAGGTTTCTGAGTACCTTCTGCTGTTTGTTTGCTATTCTTGGGAACATGGGAAATATTCTATTGCTCCTGCTTTATTTCTGAATGTGGAAAAATCCGTTTAGCTTTCTTCAGCCCACATATGAACGTATGATCAAAACATATCCTAAATATTTAACTTTAAAAGTTTATTACAGTAAAAAAAAAAAATAAAACGAAAATGGATAAGTGTGGTGAATGTGAAGGGTAGTGTTTTGAGGGAGTTTAATGGAATGTGTCTTTTACTGTAATACATTTTTAAATATTTGCCATATTTTGAAATCATGTCTATTACAACCATTGTCAAATTCCTATCATCTTGTTTTGTAAACTTATACTGTTATTGTATTGGGTTTGTTGTTGTTGTTTCTTCGTCTCTTTTGCTTTTTGTTTTTCTTTTATATATCTTTTTTTCTCTTAAATAAAAAAATTAAAAATTAAAATCATGTCTGTCATCTTGGTAACTCGCCTATTTATTTTCTTCTGTGAATGTATGTGTGTAATATGTGTGTATGTATGCACGTATGTATGCATTTTGTGGTACTGAGGATTGAAGCCAAGACCTGTATATTAAACTACATTCCCAGCCATTTTTATTTTATTTTTTATTTGGGCTCAGAGCCTTACTAAGTCATTTAGTTGCTTAGGCTGGGCCTGAGCTTGCTGTTCTCCTCTCTTAACCTCCTGGGGGATTGGGATTATAGGCCGCCACACACAGCTAGACGTGTTTCTGTCTATTCCTCTAACAGAAAGGGAATGTTCCTAGAAACCTTGGCTCTTTTCCCAAGACAGAAGTCTCTGTCGCTATAACTCTGGGCCTCAAATTTCCTGAGGCTCTGTCAGCACCTTGCCCTACTATTTACTTGTAAGGACTGTTCTCAGATAACTACCAACTTGACCCTTATTTTTTGGGAAACCGTATGGGGAAAGGTCTCTGATTGCTCTGAGAAACCTAGAGAAACCTTACAGACTTGTATTTCAAGATGTGGTATAGCATAGTGATTAAGAGCTCTGCTCTACAGTTTGGCTACGAGAAAAATGAAATGACTTTGGCTGTAGGAAGTTGGATAAGATTGAGTCTGTCTCCATCAGTTTTCTCCTTGGAAAATATTAATAACAACTTTTGAGGGTGAGAAAACTTAAAAAGAGCCATTGCTGGAGTGCTAGCCCCACAGTGAATATGAGTAAGTGAGGGTGGTGGAAATATTTACGATACTGTAATAATCACAGTAGTAACCTAAGAAACAGGGAGTCTTACGTGGACCTTAATGGAATTCGTTGATTTCTAAGTCTCTTCAAGCCTTGGAACTGTGACACTAAACATGGGGCTACTATTTTCCTCTGTGTTCTGCTGTATAAGCCCCCTCCTGCTTTCTTTCCAGTTCTCCTTGGCTTCACACAGAGCAGGGCTCTCTGAAGTTCTATCTCTGCTTCTCATTAGCTTGATGGCCAGTGTTAATTTCTTTTGTGCAAAATACTGGAAATACCAACTTCATGGTTTTGTTGGAAAGATCAAGTAAGATGAGTATATGTAAAGCATGAGGCACAGAGCAGGTGCTACAAAGAAGCTCCCTTTCCTCCATTTCTTCTAATGTCACTACATTTGAACAAATATACCCCACATTTGAATGTATCTCATTTTTTATCAATAGTTTTTGCTTCTTTTAGTAATTGTACTGAAAGCCATATGCAGAGATAATTGCTTTAGTTAATAAAATTCTCATAGTAACTCTACCTTTAGTTCACTTTCTCAACTGTACCAGGATAATATGAGCAAGGGGGATGTAGTCACATAAAACTTAGGCAGAATTAGAAAAAAAAAATTTAGGAACATAATAGGAAATAAAGTCAGATAGATAGAAAAGCTAGCTAAAGTTAGATAGCTTCATGTCTTCCCAAAGACAACTTCGACACATTGCCCAACCTCATGGATCTTGGATTTTTTTCATCTGTGTGTGGAGATTGGCTCCTATTTATGGGTTGGTGAGAAAATCTAATTAAAAAATTGATTATTCTACCTGTATGGTAATCATAATCATTGTAATGGCATTTTTGTTATGTTTATTATTCTCATTGTTCTTATTAAGACTTGCTGGATTTGGGGGAATAAAATATGTAGAAACAGTGATAAAGCAAAGCTGAGGATAATAGCAATGCTTTTTGAAGGTTTTGTGTGCACTTTAAGCATATTACATACATTGTCAAATAATCCTCATAATACAATCGTAAATTATTCACAGATAAAAATTAAGTTTCATAGAGGTTAAGTAACTTACCTTAGTAATTGCTATTAATGCAGATAGTGCTGCCACTCATAACTAGATCAGTCTCTCAAGGTCATGATTTTTAACTCCTCTCAATTTTCTAAAATGAATGGTTGAAAGAACTTGTAGCCTAGAGGATAAAAGACTTTGAAGTTTGGGTGAACTGAAGTTATTTGAGGATCTAATGTATTGAAACAGTCAATCTTATTTTGTGTGACTCCATGTGGTACAGCTAGGACCAAAAGATGTTGCAAGCAGGGAAATTTCCTTTTTGCTCTTTTCATTAAAAAAAGGAGACATTGCTTAATTAGGAATGAGCACCCACTTGTTCAAAACTCTTGATCGTAGACATTTAAACAAAGCCAGGTAAAAAGAGTTCCCATGAGAGACAAACACATTGGGTTAAGTGGTTTCTAAGGATCTGCTCATTGCCATGAGTCCATATTTAAGTTTTCAAGTATCAAAACTGTTAATTGGTGGAGGCAAGATGGAAAACATCAATAATTTTACATTTTGAGGTCCTACAATAATAGAGTCCTTTTATATTAATCACTTCATTGAATTTGTTAATGGTTTCCTTTTGGAGTGAAAGGAGCCAGGTTTTAGAAACTCTTCAACTAGACATCTTTCTATACTGTTCTTATGGATAGTGAGGTACATTTGCTACATAACAGGAAAATTCAGGTACAAGTGGCTAATTTAAAAAAAAAACCTTGCTTGACAGAAGTAAAGTGGTTGTTTTGAAAATGAAGTCATTTTAGACTTCTTTTGTTCCAGTTTTCAAAAACTTATATTGCGGAGAGCACAAAAATGGATTGCTCCATTTTAACAATACTTAGAACTTCAAAACAAATAGCATGTTTTTCAACAGCTACCAAATACAAGAAGAAAATGTAGTTTTGCTTTTGAAAGATATATAATTCTAAAAATTAGATCGTACGATTTCATTAAAAACTGCTAGATTTGTCTGCTTCTTTAAAATGTATGTTTCATTAGTATGGAAGGTAGAGTAACATTCAAGTTATTTTTCCTATCATGTTTTACTGATTTACTTATTAAAAAATAGACATCACCCAGTTTTTTTGGTTGTTGTTTTGTTTTGTTTTGTTTTGTTTTGGACTTTTTGAGACAGGGTTTCACTGTGCAGTTCAGGCTGGTGCTGAACTCACTTTGTAGCCCAGGCTGGCCTCTAACTCACAGTGATCTTCCTGCCTCAGCCCCCTGAGTGCTAGAATTACAGGCATGCATCACCATGCCTGGTTTCGCCTAGTTTCTTAATTTGTTTTATGTGGCTATAACAGAATATAATACTGAGTAACTTATAAAGTTCTAAGATGTATTGTTGTAGTGCTTGTTGTGGGTAGCTGAATGTTGAGGGGCTCCCATCTGTGAGGGCCTTTTGGGTTTATCATCCCATGACAGAAGGATGTAGGGCAAGACAGAAAAGGCCCCTGTGCAAGAGGCGATGGGAAGGGTGTGGTATGGGGGGGCGGGGCAAAAGAAATCACTTTCATACTTTGTTAGGAGCCCTCCCCTATGAAAAGACTGCAGAGAAGGGGAGGGGATTTGGAGATGGGCAGAGACAGGAACGAAGGGAAGAGAAGTATAAGTAAAAATGATCAAGGTATGATGTGTATGCATACCAGTAACCAATATGAAGACAATCATTATGTATCACAAACATGTAACAATGAAAAAGAAACTAAAAACAAAATAATAAGCCCACTCTTGTGAGAGTGGCATCGATCCATTCTTGAGGGCAAAAGGTTCTAATCACTTCTTAAATGTGACCTTTTAGTACTGTTGGGATTCAGTTTCCAACATATGAACTTTGGAAGACATATTCAAATTGTAACGTCTTTCCTGGTGATAGAAATGTGCCTCATTGGTTAGTTCTGTCCATTGACACCTTTCCCCAAAATACTATCAAAATTCACTTCTCTGGGTGTCAAAAATAATAAAATACTTATGAAAAAATAGGAGAGTAGTCCTCATATTTTGAAAAAATATAAGGAGTGGGTAATTGGGCAGTGGGCCTCTTCTTCTTATTTGGATGTATTAGTTTATTAGATAAAAGAGAAGGACTTTACAAAGTTCATAGGAAATAAGAAATTTGGGATTTTTAATTGAAAATAGTACTATTCATTATGCAGGACTGTGAAAACTCAGAGCCAATAGGATAAATCATTTCTGGAGAAATGTATTTCTATCCAATTGAGACTGCTTTTAGTCAGTATGATAGGAGTGTCTAGAAACCAGATCCTGTGAGAGATTGTTGATGTGGTATTGTGGATGTGGTACCCCCTCTTCAGATAAAGAAACCTGCTATGAAGTCAGCAAAGTGAGTTACATTGAATTCCTGTAACACGGGTAGCCAACACACAATGAGACTGCTGTGGGAAGTGAGTTTAGGTTTTCTATTGCTTGTAGGTTGGGTTTAGAATTCCTCAGGGCTGAGTTTCAGGTTTCTGGGCAAGACATTAAATCTGGTGATTTCTTAAGGAGACAGTGCAAATGAGGTAATTCATGGGAAATCGGTTGGATTTAGCTTGAGTTTCCAATGCCAAGGGCTACAGTGCTATATTTACAGGAATGGAGAGCACAGAGCTGTTATTAGTGGTGCAGTGGAAGAGTAAACACCAGGATGTGGTGACAGATTGAATGCAGAAGGTGGATCTAAATGACATTCTGGCTTTGTGGCTGAGGTGACAACCTAACAGCAGGATATAGATTGTTTGACAATTGCTTTCTGTCCAAGGACAAACACACATGGAACAGTGATCACAGTGGGGCACATTTTTCTAAATAAATCAGCATATGTGATTCAGTATCCATCCAATGAAAGCAAAAATTGAAATTAGCCTGTAAATGATGGAATCCAATTATGATCTACATCTTGTTTCACTTCTGCTCAGTTCTGTAACAAATGTCAACACAGTGGAGTTATGGATTTTTTAGCATAACATTTCTCATTTATTGATTGCGCACTTGCCGTATGAAGGGCATTGTACTGTTTTTTATTTGCGTCATTTTATTTAGTTCCTCATGAGTATAATTTTTGTCCCCAGTTTAGAGGTGGCAACATTAAGGTTTAGGGAGATAGAGACCCTTGCCTTGAGCTATACTGTCAATACATACTAGAACCAGGATTCGATTCTAATCTCTTTTACCAGCAGCCCATTTTCTTAAGTATTTGGCAGCCCGAATCATGATTAACTTTCTGATCTTGACCTACCACGGAGGCAAAACTTGTATTCCTTCATTAGCTCTGAAATGGACAAGGTAGACAGACAAGTGGCCCACACAAAAGGGGAAGAAAGTTGAGTCAAAAACAACCAACGCCCCCCCAAAAAAGTCTAGATGGTTTTGTTTTTGTAGTATGTCCTCCTTTTCGTATTTCTGCCCCTCCTTTTTCTCCTTCTTCTCCTCTACATCATCATTATCATCATCATCCAAACTCTGAGATTTCCAGATTAGTTTTAGCTCCAATTGGCTATAGTATAATTTTATAAACTGGCAGTTTTATAAGAATTAGCAGATCATACTATAAGTGTTCCAACAAAAGTTAGCTGAAGCAAGAGTGATGGGTTAAAAGTTGCTATCAAGAAAACTAAACAGCAACAACAATTACTGTAGCTCTTTGTCATGTTATGCAAATTTGATGTCTCCTAATGAGTTATATTTCTAAATAAAGCAAAATAAAGAATCTGATTTAGTCACAATCTTGAGCCTTTATGTCAATCATGGACTTTTTGATTAAAATATTTGTAGGACCTGAGTATAGTTGATTCACTTTCCTCCAAAATATGAGAAAAAATTTTTGTATCTATTATACAATATATAATAGACAAAATCTTTCATTTAGAGTCTCAAGAAATTTGAATAGGAATGCTTTGCAAAAAAATAATTAGACACTATGGATTTTTTTTTTATTTTAAAGAGCAAAAACAGAAAAATCAAGCAAACAGTAAAAAAAAAACAACAAAAGCAAAATTACAACAATGACAACAAAAAACAATGGCGATGTAGGATTTCAAAACAAGATGATAGGAATTTGACAATGATTGTTATATTGCACATTGTTATCTTCAAAGTAATTGCTCAGGTTACCAGATACAGGCATACAGATTGATCAAACAATGTAATTTCCCTTTGAGCAGTTTCTTTCCCTTTTACTGTAGCTATTATAACTTTTGGATCTACATTATTTTTGTCATTTATTGGGGGCAAGTCACTTAACCTCCTTATTTTAACTTACATTATCACCTATAAAATAGGGATGAAAATATCTTTGTCACCAGTGGCATTGTATTAAACCTCTAATGCAAGTCTGTTCAAGCAGAAGAAACCCATACAGTACCCAGATGTCAAAAGGTCCTTCAGTTCTAAAAGTTCCCTTTTTCCCCCTGGGTGTTTCACGTTCAAAGTTAAATGAACTTTACTATCAGTATAAGACTTACTTCTTGACTGAAAATTCTCCTTGTTATAAGAAAACTAGCTCTCATACAACCTTGACGTATGAGTTTCTTAATATACATAAAAATAATTGGTACCCAGTGAAGTTTAATATAGTGTTTGCCAAACATCAAAAGCTAGTCACACAAAAGTTCTTATGAGCACCATTCATTTAAAAGACCGATTATTATTTTTATTGTTATTACAATTAGAGTCATTTATTGCAGTAAGATATTAAAGAATGCACCTTGCCATTTAGGAATTTGAAGTGGAAGAATATACAGAGCTCTAAAATTAGATTTCATGTCTCCCACAATTTTGTCTTCAGGACCCCTTCCTTGACATCCTAAAGTGTGTGCTTTTGTGACTAGATCAGAATAAACAGTTTGTTAAGAGAGTGAATGCCCACTTTGTCTATAGTTGCAAAACTACAACTTGATTTTGTTTCTATTAATAGTATTTTAATGTCTCTACTGAACTAAAGGGAGGAAACACAAATATTTGCTTGCATAGTTACCAGAACTGACAGAAGGGAACTTTTAATGTATATTCAAAAACGAGAGAAAAGCACAGATACTAGGAGAGAACTTGAAGACAAGGCAGTACTAATCTTTTCACTGAAGAGTTTGCCTCAGTTTTGAAAAAGAATTGCAGCTTTCATATCACATGAGGATTTATACAGTTATATGATTTTTTCATGTATAAGAAAAAGAATGAAAAACTATTGGTAGGTAGGCAATTTATTTGCAATCATTTTGCATGCAAGCTTTAAAAATGACGTAATCATTTTCGTTAGCTTTTCTCTTTGTGTGTATTTGTAATATACAGTAGTGATGCTCAGTTTGGAGAGTTGTTAGGTACACATAATATGCAGTATCTGGGGCCTTGTCAGTTCCTTTACCCTCCTCGGCTTTTCCATCCCCTTTGACCTTTTCTTTCCCTCCCGCAACTCCATTCCCTATATCCAAGAGTTTACCTTTCAGCTTACTCTCCTTTCTCCTCTCTTTTATTGATTTATTTAGTTACATTTTAGATGTCTTATAGAAGAAAAACCATGATATATTTAACTCTCTGAGTTTAACTTATTTCACAAATGACATGATTTCATTCTTCTTAATGGTTAAATAACATTAGCTTGTTTTTTATTCAGTGTCTAGCACAATGCTGAAGATGTCAGAACACACTCCATGCTTAGTGGTCATATGAATGAATTTTATAAAGTCAAAACAGCTATTGATTATGACCTATATTATCAGTACTCTTAATGACTATGCAAAATATTTGGATACTTGAAGTTTCACAGAAGTGTATTTGCTTCTCATCTTTGAAGACAGACAATGAAATAGATGAAAAGGCTACAAGGGAAATTGTTTCCAAGTGGGAGGCATAGAAAAATTAATGAAAGGACATTGATCAGTTTGGTTTGGGCTGAGTAAGATGCCACTATGATACCTGAGGAGAAAAATCTAGTGTGTAGATGCAGATGCTCCAAATTAGCATAAATGAAGTAGCTTGGGTCCTTTCCTTGGAAAGTTTTTATATGTCTTATCCAAAGGGGGCTCCTGATAAAGTATTAATATAAATGAACATGAGGGAACTCTAAGTAAGTTTATTGGGCCAGATTTACTATTTGGGATGACCAACTCATGTCACATTGATAATATAGACTAATGGTGAGAAACTGGAATCATAGGTTATGGAATTAAACCGCAGATTGGTATGGTGATGGAAGGAAGTTAGGTATCATTGTTACCCTAACTATAGGCTTGCTTCTCTGAAGTAAGATCAGCACTCATGTGCCAAGTAGATATTCCAGTCATGAGGAAGGAAAGAATACTTTGGAACGTTAGTCTTTTTCTACTCTCAGTTTCATTTCTCATGGCTCCCACTACCTGTGTGTGAGGTAATGTATCCTTACCTGATATGCATTAATTAGACAAGAGAGCTTGAGCTGGAGTTTTAGGATTGATCCTTAAAGACAATTCAATGGCCATTAAAGCATTAGATTGTGGGACTTAAAAAATAAGTCCCCCAGTCTTAATAAAGATAGATTTCTAACTCAAGTGTTTCAGGAGTCAACACTGTCTATGTCTAAAAGTAGTTTTTGATGGCTGTATTTCCTTTCTGACCTCAAGTAGTTGTACATGCCTATATTTCCTTTATGTCCTCTGTAGGTCTCAGTTTACCACTCTTAAGCTTTGTTACAAGTAATTTAAATGTTTATAGTTTTTAAATAGTCCATAGGTTAAATCTCTGTAGAATCACCCATTTGCTAAGTAAAATCCTTTACTGCCCCTATTTAAATACATTTCATTTGAACACCTCTAATACTTGGTTCTGAAATTGGGCTTATCCTCAGGTAATTTTAATCATTGGACAGCTGCCTAAGGTTTAGACAAAACACATCTATGTATATTCTTACTTAGAGATACTTGTTCTTTCCCTCTTATGCCACCAACAGACCAAGAACCATAACACAGCTGTGAGCCTCTTGGGTTCCATCTCTTTACTGATCTGACTCTCTTAACTATGATTCCCTGAGGCACTGAAGATAATAGGATATGCTTCCTTAAGCTATAGGTGCCGCATTGTGACTGACATATGCATTATGCATCATTAGGACTCTACATATTCCTAGCCTGAAATGATTCGGCAGACCATAAAATCTTATTGGAATTGTAGACCTCTCTGAGTATATTAGCGTGTCTATTACTATCTCCTATAATAAATGCATCACATTTATTTCAGGCAGTTGTGGAATTATGGTTTGGCCTTGTTCACAATTCATCCTATGTATATTTATTGAGTAATATTGTCTGGAGTTCTTCCTGTACATTTCTGTAGCTCTCTGGTGTTTTTCATTCCATTAAAAAATAAAGATTAGGCCATGCACAGGCTGCTGCCAGACTGGGACCCCAGCCTTTCTGCATGAGTCAACACCATTTGCAGACTGGGAGGAAATAGAACAAGGCCATACCAGCAAGCCAACCCAATCTGGGAACCAGTGCCATGTGTGGGGCACCACTGGACTGGAGCAGCCAGATCCCTGCCCCTTTCAGTGCATGGGCTGGCCAACAAGAAGTACCAATCCCCATCCCCACCCCCACCATAATCAACCTGTTTATCTGGAGAAATGCAGGCTGTGATGATAGCTATGGAGGTGAAATGCAATTGGATGCCTGTGGTGCTTTGTTGTTTCACTAACATTGCAGGTCTAGGGCCAGTGATCTGATCATAGGTTCAGAGGATAGTGGTATGCAGTGTTACATCTAGGAGGGGATCTCCCTCTGAGGGTTGCAGCCATTGTTGATTCCCTATGGTCTTGTTTTGAAAGTCCTATATCATTCCCATTGTTTTGCTGGGTTGGGTTTATCCGCTTGTTTTGTTTGATTGTGTCAAATCCAATGGCTGGAACAGCTATTTCAGAGATAGCAAGGTATATTATGGTAGCCATTTTGGATTTACTATTGTTTGTTTTGAAGTTCTTTATCACATTCATTGTTTTGTTTTTAATGTTTCTATTCTATTTTCTTCTGTTTGATTTTTACTATGTCCAAAGTTATTTGCAGCTATTTTGAAGACATCAAAAGGCACTATGGTAACTATTGTTGATTTCATGTTTTGAAGTCCTGTATCTCTTACACTGGTTTGTTTTGATTGGTTTTATTCTGTTTTATCCTCTTTAAAATAAAAAAAATTATCCTATCAGAAAAGGTTAGAGACAGAAATATAGCAATTTTATTTTTATATTCACAAAACACATGTCTTTCAACTCATTTTCAGGATATGGCAGTTGAAAATGAAGAACTGAGAGCTGGCAGGGGATTGGCTGGAAGGAGTTCTTAAAGCCCACATTTTCTGTTTGCTGGGTGAAAAAATAATACATATATATTCCTCTGGATATATGTATCCCAGAGAAAGCTTGCTAAATTACAATTCATTTTTCCATTCTAATAAAAGCCTGACAAAATTCACCACTAAGTAGAAAAATACTACATAAGGAAAATAAATGTAGGTCATATCCATTGCCAATGTAAAATACCAAGATACACTCCAGACTTTATCCAGAGAAAGGCAATTATTTGTACATTATCTTTGAAGTAAAGCATAATAAAATGGAGTAATAAATGTTATATTTGAAAGCTGCTATAACTTCCAGTAATTAAGCATCATAATGGGAATGCGGGGGGGGGGGGTTGCTGTGAGTTATTCAGTGTAAGAATTCCACATGTTTCCACTAAATCTGTTGAAGAAAAAGGTCGTGTCTTAAAGGCAAGGGCTAAAAACTAGGGCATTTAGTATTAAAGAAGAGATTATAAAGGTGAGAGAGTGTTTAAAGGTACCTCTGGTTATTTACTCACCACTGAAGAGGTAGAACCTGGACAGATGCAGGGTACCAAGGAGGGCAGGGAGTATTAACTTTTATGTGTGCAGCTAAAAAGAAATATGTTGTCATGCTTTGATGTAGTCAAATGACAACACAGTTATCCTGCTTTAAATGTTGTTAGATGTATATGTTCAAGTTTCAAGAGACAAATGTGTCCTTCCCACCAATTTTTGAAGTTGCTAAACTTTCTTCCACAGCATTTTGTATTCCCATCAGCAATGGATGCAAATTCCTGTTGCTCTGTGTCCATGTCAGCATTTGATGTTGCCAGTGTTGTGGATTTTAACTACTCTAAAAGGCTATCATTTCATTGTTTCAGTTTATAATTCCCTTAAAATGTATACTATACTGATCTTTTCTTATGATTATTTGATATCCATAGCTCTCCTTCCTTTGGTGAAAATACCTTTCACATTGTTTGATCATTTTCTTTTGAGTTGTCTGTTTTATTATTGGTAGGTTTTAAAAGTTCTTTTTATATGTTGGCTACCAGTTCTCTATATTTGGTAAATGTTTTCTTCTAGTTTGTGGCTTGTCTTTTTATTTTCTTAACTCAAATTTTTCATTGTCATTTTGTATTTTAAACTGTAACCTGGAAGTTTAAATAAATGCCCTGTATCAAACCAGAAGCACAGATGGGAGGCCTGGCTGCATCCGTAGAGTTCCTCTGCAATGTCTCCAAGAAGGCCCTGTATAATCTAGAGCTGTCCCACAGAGATCAGAGAACAATAACAATGGGATAGCTGCAAGTGAAAATAGGATTTACTTTGGAAATGCATCCCTATACATACTTAGTCCATGAAGTGAATGTGGGCATTCTGTTAGAAATTGACTAATACATGGAATATGGTTAACCAGAGACAACTCTAGATTCTTTGTAGAAAATTTAAAATAATCCAGTTCTCTGTTAGTTTTTGACCTAGACACATAATGCTAGCAGACTTAATGTTACCACATAGAATCTGAATATAATGTCAGTATGGGGTCACAAATCCAGGAGATTTAGGTACCAGGTGGGGTTATCACGTGAATTTTTATGTCAAGCCATACTTGATATAAGACCTTTAACTGGCTTCTTCCTTATTTAGAAGCAGAAGACTCCTAAATGATACAAGAGAAGATGAGCATATTCTACCAGTGGATAATTAATTTCTGAGAAAGAGATTATGGTTTGAGGAACACTCTTTTATGATACCAATGAAAATTACTTAAAATTTCAAGTCAGGAGCCTGGCAATGTATCATTGTTCCTCTCCCTAACTCTTGCAGCAGTGTGGGATTTACAGAAGAAAACTATTTTAACGAGGAGAAGCCATCAGTGGCAGTGACTGAGGGTACAGTTTGGATAAATAATGTATGCCCATTATTGCAAATCAGATTGGGAGAACTGTGCACGTGGCCTATATGACCTGGGCTGTATAATTCCATTTAGTGTAAACTTTTGTCCTGAGGCAGAAAATCAATAATGTTGTATCACATGACTCTTGTATAATTTATATCAGAGCAAGGAAAAAGGAAATGAGGAAGCTAAAAACATAGTGCTACATTTTTAAACAATGTGTTTTGCTCTTTGCTCTTGCTTGTCACTTCGACCAGCTACTTGCCAACTGGGCAGAAAGGAAATATGTCCAGAGTTATATGGGTCTGGGGACTGTGTGTGCTTCCAAAAGCCAAGCCATGTCTTTGCTGGGGAAAAATGCAGCTCAGAGGCTTGTCAAAGACTGAGCTGTTCTCATGGTGATTATGGATTAACTTTATTTCTTAATGAAAAAGGTGGCTCTTTTCTTCTCTCCTCTACAGATAATTTAAATTAAAATGCAATGTAGTCTGTCCTCTGACTAAAATCATTATAATTACATAAGTCTTAAGGACTTTGATTAATATAATGCATTATACAAAAGTTTATTAGAAATCTGGATATGTATTAAATAACAAAGTTATAATTAGGTATGGTTTTATTTAGTAAGAAATATTTGCTTTCCCCAATTCTTTATAAATCTGAGGATTTGTGTTCTCTTCTTCCTATCTCCTGTTACAGAAATTGGGAAACTCAGAGGGAAAGACAAAAATTGCAAAAAAATCAGTCTATTTCACTTTACCTTCTCATAAAATAATTCTTGAAGTAAACAAATACGATTTAGTACAAAGGCTGGAAATATATATTGGACTTTTTTTGCCTTATGAAAAAAAGTTACACATACACACATACCTATTGTTGCTGTAATAGACCCAACCAAATTTTTAGAAAAAGCATATTTTAGAGAAATGTCTGAAGGAGAAAGTTGTAATTGACATAGAAGCAGAGAGATCTTTTTCAAATGAAAAAGGGAACAACATGAAAGGGGAGGGAAGGAAGGGAAACAGATTTTAAAAGATAGAATCAAAGAAAAACATGGAAATAGAGATTTTCAAAGGGAAGTATTTGTACTCCCTGAAGCCCCATGTAATCTCCAGCTGCAGTATTTTATCCCGAAATCCAGTATGTGGGACACAGCAAGAAATCCATCCATACTTGGGATCAATAGGTATGAGCTGTGGAGCGTGGTGGCTTTTTTGGGGGGGGCGGTTATAAGATAGGCTAGTGTACAGTATTAAAAGTTAAGCAATCTGTGTACAGCAGTCCTATGATTAAATGTGTATAGCAGATTTCTTTACACTGACCAAAAGCTAGATGTGCCTCAGTGTGTGAATGTTTAAACACACTGTGATATAGCTATACTGCTCCCTACAACTGAACAGCAAAAAGTAATGAACTAGTGATAAAATTAACAACTTAACTGGATTTTCAGTGGTGTAGGCTAAGTTTAAAAGGTCACTACCAATGGGTTCCTTACTTTATCCTTTTCCTCATGTAACACTCTTTAAATAACATATTCATGGAAATGAAGAACAGATGAGTGGTTGCCAGCGTTTGAGCAGGCAGAAGCTCAGGAGGAAGATGTGTGTGACTGTAAAAGGCACGAGGCATTCTGGTGGAAAGGGATTGTTCTGTATATTGATTATTATGGCAGATAGATGATAGATAGACCAGCTGTAATAAAATTACATACATCTTAGTGCATATAAATATGAGTACTTGCAAGATTTATAAAATCTGAGTAAGACTGTTCCATCATATTCATGTCATTCTCCTGGTTTGTGATCTTATATTATGGTTCTGAAAGGTGTTTCCTTGAGGAGAAATTAGGTAAACAGTGCAAGGAATATCTCTGAATTAGTTTTATACCTGTGCATGTGACTATACAATTATCTCAAAATAAACAATTAAAACTAAATGAAAAGCTAAGTTAGGTGTGGAAAACATCTGTGTAGGAGGGCTGCCCAGTGCAGGGGTCCTAATTAAGCAAGCTATGGAGGAGGCTACCTACGCAAGTTGTCCAGCATGCAGTGTTAAAGGCACGGAGGAAGAGAAAGGAGTTCCAATTGGACTGAGGTGGAGTGAGTCTGAACAGAGTGCCAGAACTCAAGACACAAGAGGAGTGGCCCAGGAGAGTAGCCATGATGTCAGGGATGAGTCCCCCACAAAGTGGTAGCCTTGTGGTGAACAAGGTAAGAAGGGTATTCATGCAGAGGGCCTTAGAGGTGTGCAAAGTGATGGAGTGACTGTCCACATGTGGTCCATGAGAGAATGGCAGACTGCGATCAGAGGGAGGATGATGTCCACAGAGAGAGGCATGTTGGCAAGGAATATGGGTGCCCGAGGAGGAGAGGAGTGTATGCATGTAGAGGAGTAGCTTGTAATGAATGGGGAGTCAGTTCCCGGAAGGTTATGAAAGGAATCAACACACAGGGAGTTAGAGTGCCAGCAGGTGGAGAGGGCTTTGGTGGGGCATGTGACACATGGGTGCAAGGCAGGTAGCCCAGGACATTTGTAGCCAAGTGTGGGATACTGGGCCTTATGGAGGGTGAGGGGAGGTCAGCAGAATGTGAAGTGGGTTGCAGCAGTGATGGAGACTGGTTACATTCATAGAAATGATCAATGTTGCTTTTAGTGTTGGAGATAGGTATCAAAAGTATGGAAAAATGGAAATCTAAAATTAATCCCATGGTACTCACTGTATTGGAAGTAAAAAGTATGTGATGCCTAGGATGTAGCACATATAGAACATTGTCATTGAGTTTTATGTACTAGAGTGGTACCTTGGTTCACGACTTTAATTTGTTCCACCCTTCTGGGGAAGAAGGCTTTGGTCATGTTCAGCACCCACTGCAGAGTTCATGAATGGAAGCAAAATGTTTGCTGAATGCTTCTGTTTGGAAACAGAATTTTTCATGAGCAGAAATGTTTATAAACCGCGGTATTACTGTATCGTTTGCTAGAAGAACTAGAATTCCCTGATGAATAGCTGATTCTCAGACTAGAGCAAAGAAAGTAGAAAGCTTAAAGCCATCTTGTCTTGCTGTAAAGCAAGGAGTCACATAATAATGAAATACCACAGTCAGATGCCAGTACATGTAAACTTGCTCTGAGCAAATCTGGTATACTGGTAATAGTAAAATAAATGGAAGCAATGTGTTATAGCCTATTGATAAAATTTTTTAAAAATTAAGCCATAATGCATGATATGTAATTTACCCAATTTAAGCATCAGTTACTAACATAATATTTATATTGCTTCATAGTTCATTCCTCTAAACCAAATACTAATTTTGAAGAGTCACTTTACAGTAGAGAAGTCCTACAAAAATTACTTTAACTTAGAAAACTGATCACGTTAATAATGGAATTCAAATTGTGTGTCACCTGGTGGGATGCAATAAGAATAGTACAGCATCACTTCTCTGATGGTCCTTTCAAAGTTTTACACTTGAATCTAGTCAAGATAGAACGTCACACAAACATAAATTGAAAAAGAATCTTCAGAGGTGTCAAGACCCTCAAAGTCAAGAAATAAACTGAAAACCTTTCAGATTGAAAACTAAATATACATGGTAGCAGGATTCCCCTGCCACTAGACAAACTTTAGGATAGTTGGCAAAACTAGAATGGATTCTAAAGTATAGATGTCACCAATGTATCTGTTTTTGACTTTGTTGGATCTGTGTAATATCATAGAATGTTCTTTTGTAATAGAATATTTATAAGAAATACACACAGAAGCACAATACAGAAATAGGATATTTAGCTGGCAAATTCACTCCTAAATGGTTCAGTGTTAAAAATGACAAGATACTGGCCCCATTGGCAGTACTTCTGTGAGTCTGAAATTGTTTCAATTTTTAGTAAGTATTTAAATGAAAAATTTAAAAGCCTGAATCGGGAATTTGAACATCTCTATTCTTAGGTATTAATGGTTAAAAAGATTATCATAAAACAAATTGTGGCACCGTGATTACAACTCTGTAATGTAATTAGATTTAATCATAATGATAGCTTATCTTAAACTGTTATGCAAAGTTTAAATCATAAATATAGCAAGTAGTATAGTGGACACTCATAACCCAGCTCCAGCAGTTATCAGCAGATAGCCAATCCCGTTTCATCTCAATCTCCTTTTTTCCCTTTAAAAGGATTACTTGCAAGAAATATAGGATCATAACATCAGGAAACATCTGTACAGTAGGATTTCATGTATTTTTCAGGTGTGACTATAAACCCAATACTGTCACATATTAAATGCAAAGGTAATAATCTTTCAGTACTTTCAAATAGTGTTTGTATTTCTTCTTGTGTCATTTATGTCATTTTCATAGTTGGTTTTTTCAAAAGTTTCCAAAGAAACACATTTTATCTTTAGTAAACATATTGCTTAAATCTTTGTTATTTAATTTATAGGTTTCCTCTTCCTCTCTCTCTCTCTCTCTTTCTCTCTGTCTCTCTCTGGGCAAGTTATTTGTAGTCCTCTAAAGTTCTTCACATAGTACAATTCCGTTGGTTGCACCCATTGCCTCTCGGCCTTTTGGCAAAGATCAAGTGTTGGTTGCATCATTTATCCTCTATATCTGATCATTTATCCTCTGTATTTGATCATTTATCCTCTGTATTGGCTGTAAGCTGGTCCTTAAACCAGGAACTTGATCTAGTTTGGGGCTTACGTGCAAGGTGATCTGTATTTCTTACTGTTTTGCACTAGGATTTGCATGTGTCTGGTTTTCTCTCTTTTTGTTAAGATTCATCAGTGGAGGTTTTCTGTTATCAGTGCTTCCTATGTATTATAAAATCCCCCATGTTTTCCACTTCATACTTTTATAACCACTAATGATTATTACCTGAACCCATTAGCTCAACAAGGAATGCACAGTGATGAGATAGAAATGTATCATTCCTCACTTGTTAGCTGAAATTTGTCTCTAAAAAAATCACTTTCCTGAACAGCTATTTGATTACCCTGAGGTGTCATTCAGAAAAAAAAATTAAAAAGGTAACATGATTTACGATTGATGAAAAGATCCTAGAGGGAGCAGTTTGAGACAAATGCCAGTGAGAAGATGACGACCTCACTGACTAGCCTGCCGTCCCTGCCCGCTGGTGATCCGCAGCTGGCAGCCAGTCTCACTGGAGAGACAAGATGCCAAACCTGTTCTGTGTTTTCCTAGGACTTTCAAGCAAAGAGTTACTCTATGGGTTTTCTAGGCTAAATATTTAGAGGGTTCATTAATGAGTGAGAAAATGGACCGGAAGCTGCACTTGTAGCTTTTTGTTTTGAACCGTGGCTGTCTCTTGCTGTAAGTATGTTGGAGGACCACCAGC
The DNA here is from genome assembly GCA_004363535.1 of Dasyprocta punctata. Taxonomy (NCBI): domain Eukaryota; kingdom Metazoa; phylum Chordata; class Mammalia; order Rodentia; family Dasyproctidae; genus Dasyprocta; species Dasyprocta punctata. Next base: position 19,428 of record RJWM01033498.1, read on the forward strand.
GCATTGTTGTTCCATAGATTGTCTGTCCACTAAGCATAATTCACGTCGTCCCTGCAATTGCTTGTAATGTTTCTGTGATCTAAATATTTTATGTTGTTTACATTTGTTTGCTCTGCTTCCATGGAGAGCTCTCTAGTCAGTTATAGTTACATAAAATCAGCACATTTTCATCTCTGCCGCGCAGATAGTGGCAGGAGACTGATGTGTGAGAAGGGAAAGAACTCTTAAAACAGTAAAATTCTATTGAAAAAATCGATTGTTTTCTGTTTGGAAAAAAAAATAAGGTCATAGATTTTTTTTTTCTAACACACAATATTGATGGGTTCCATTACAGTCTGTGAGAAATTCGATTTTTAATGGAGTTGTTCTTTCACATATGCTGAACAGATTGATTTAGGGAGTTCTTATTCATACCAGTTGAAGGCAAGTGTAGAAAGCGCTTCATACAAACCAGGAATATGCTAAAGCTAAGAGAAAATTTCAAACTATCAAGGAAAGGTACAGTATTTAAATGTGCCTTAAAATAAATTTGCTTAAAAAGTAATTTCCAACCGGGCGTGGTGGAGCACGCCTTTAATCCCAGCACTCGGGAGGCTGAGGTAGGAGGAGCCTCCCTTGTGAGTTCCAGGCCAGCTTGGGCTACAACGCAAGCACAAGGCTGGCCTGAGCTACACAGTGCAACCCTGCCTCAAAAAAGCAGGGCTGGGAGTTTGGCTCAGTGACTTAAGTGCCTGTCTGACAGGTGCGAGGTTGTGATTTCAATTCCCGGTGCTGCAAAAAAAAAAAAAAAAAAGTAATTTCCTAGGGCCAAGAGTTTGGCTCAGTGGCTTAAGCGCCTGTCTGGCAGGCACGAGGTTGTGAGTTTGATCCCCGGTGCCACAAAAGAAAAACAGTGATCTAAATAAATATTTGGTCTAATGACTTAAAAATATATTTAAAAAAAAAGGAATTTCCTTTTTTTTTTTTTTTTTTTTTTTTTGTTGTGCTCAGGAAGCTGAGAAGTAGTGAGATTCAGCTGTGTAATTCAGCACCTTTGTCCATAAACGCATGTACATAATCTAGGAGTTTGGTTGTGCCAGACCCGGCAATACAGGAGACAGTGTCCAATCTATGCGTATTGCCTGCTCCCATCTTAATAATGACCACT
>RJWM01033499.1:0-13901 GCA_004363535.1 Dasyprocta punctata
GTAAGCCACTGAGCTAAATCTCCAGCTTTTCCATGGTTCTTGACCACAAAGAACAGGCTTGTGTTGCGGCTTTTCTGTCTATACCTGCAGGCATTGCCTCATGTGGGATGTGAAAGACATAAAGCAAAAGTAACACTTGGGGGCTTCGCCACTGGGTTTCCTTGGGTCTTTATGTCCGTCACTGTTCTGCTTTCTTCTCTCTTCTTTTCAGAGTTTTCTTGTATATCTACTCCAGAGTCTTTTATTTGTATTTAATAGGAGAAATAGGGATAATGACATCTATTCCTTATTCTTAGCAGCACCATTAATTTTGTAAAATGTTATCAAACTCTTAGTCCTTAATTTATATTTCTAAGGTCCATTAAATGAGGGTAAAAGTAAAAGAAAGTTGGAGTAACAACAATGTAAACAAACGTTATTTAGGACCTGAGACCTTAAGTCTTTTCATCCATCCGTTAGGGCTCAGAGAGCGATCGGTGGTGTCCAGTGGCCCCAATCCAGTGCCACAGGCCTGGAGAGCCAGCTCAGGAAGGGGACCCACTAGAACCTGGGAAGACTCTGCTCACTTGGGCTGTGCAGGGCACAAGGAGGCCAGGGCCAGTGTTTAGAGTCTTTGTGTTCGAGCATTGCTCCAAATGTGAAGAGAACCCTTTTTCTCAGTGGTCTTGTGTGTGTGTGTGTGTGTGTGTGTGCATGCGTGTGCGTGTGAGGCTCTGCCCTTTGACACTGCTGTCTTTCTCGTCTGGAGTTTGGAGTCAAAGCATGAGATTTTGCAGTCATTTTGTGAGCATGCAAACAGAAAGCAGGCTAGAGGAGACACATGGTGTGTAACTGAAGGAACCAGGGCTTGAACAGTTTGCATCTGAAAAGTGCGCCCCGTGGTTCAGGGTCCCCAGCAGCGACCCTGGACCCGTGCTGGCCCTGTGGCTCTGCCCCTCTCCCGTGGCTTTGTAGTTGGGTGCACGCATCGTCCGTACTCCTAAAGTGTTCATGCCCTGTCTTATCTCCTGCTGTGGAATAGCCTGTCCCAACTTTGTGAGTCCTGGCTCCAGTTTTAAAGAACTGCTCCTCAGACAGCTTAGTTGTGCTTTCTAAGATTTTCTTCCGATTCTCCTTTGTATTTACTTTGAGACAGGGTCTTTCTAAGCTGCCAGGTTCCCAGGCTGACTGGAGCGTGTGACGCTCGTCTCCAGCTCCTGCTGGCTGGGGTTTCAGGGCGAGCACTTCTCACTGCTGCTCTGCCCCGCGTCTGCTTCTGCTTCGCCTTCTTCCACTTTTCCTTCTCAACTTGTCATTTGAGACATTGTTTCTGTCACTTACAGAAAACTGAAGGGAGCGAGCGACCTTTCCCCTTCCTTTCCACGCCTGCAGATCCCGATCCTAGAACAGCAGTCCCTGATCCGAACAGTAAATATATCTCAAGGTCGGAAAATCTGGGCCGAGCCTGGGATGGTGCCTCACACCTGCAAGCCCAGCACTCTGGGAGACTGAGGCAGGAGGATTGTACACTCAAGCCCAGCTTGGACAATTCAGTGTGATGCTGATTTTTAAAAAAATCTGAAATAATAGGACTGGGGATGACGCTCGGGGTGAAGGCCTTGAGTTTAGTCGCCAGTAACGGAAAATGATCTGAGTGGGCAATGCTGGTACCAGCCTGAGACCCCAGCACTCTGCCGTGCTTCCTGCGGCCAATCAGCCCAGTTTCCATTCCTCCCTGCCTCAAGCCTCCTGCCGGACTCCCAGCCCAGCCCGGTTCCTGGCACCTCTCCGCCGGCAGCGATCTTCTGAAACGTGCAGGGGGCTTTCTCCTGCCTGAACGGCTGCCCTGTGCACCTAGGCAGGCCGCGGTCTGCGTGAAAGGCTGCCGCGGTCCTTTCTTCACCAAGTGCAGCCTTCCTCGCTGGCCCTGCTCCCGGGGAGAGCCACAGCACAGACCGCGGTTTCCTGGTCCTGGTCCTCCCCGCTGCGTCGGCAGTGTCCTGCTTGGTGCAGCTGGCGTATGCCCACCAAGACCGTTTAGTAGCAGCAATCGGGAGAGCAGGACTGTGTTGCCCAGGGCAGCAAGTAATTGAGAGGCGCGGTCTCCGGCTTCCTCTCTCCTGGAAGGAAACGGAGCCATCCTTCCTCACTGAGGGCCACTGATGTGCTGGTTCGATTCCCACGCCCACGCCAGCCTGCTGTTTCATTTCTCGGCCCAGTGCCAGCCCCTCGCCTGGCTTCTCGCTCGGCAGCAGATCAGAACCAGCCCGGGAGAACACCGTGAAGCCCCCAAGGCTCTGACCTGTCGCTAAGTGGAGAAACACTGGAGTCTTAGAGGAAATGCCTGCCAGTTTCTGGCAAAATACCACCTGCCAGGCTTGTTTTGCAGTGTTGTAAGCTGAACTTTTACACCTTCATAAATATTTTAGAGGAAAGTTGGACAGCCCGCACCAGCCGTGCTTGCCAGAGCCCAGTTGAGAGCAGAACCAGCCTTCGGCTTAGCTGGTTTCCAAGCTTCTTCCTGCAGCGGATGCGACATATTTGCACGGCTGTTCTGCTGGTGGTGCTCAGAGAACGCAAGGCGGGTTGGAGGCCCGACGGCAGGCTGACCATGGGAGAGGAGTTGACGCCGCTGTGGGATGGATGTCGGGGAAAAGTCACAGGCGAGAAACCAGTCAGGGCTCATTCACTCTGTGTGCAGCGCTCTGACTGCTGCCCTGGTTCCTGATACTCAGAAGGACAGGTGTGACCAGGAGCTGCACCCCGCTCACAGTCACATGCCAGGGCAGTGCCGAGGGCCCTGTCCCCCATGCTGGGCTTCCAGTAGCCACGGTGCAGGCCTTTCTGACACGCACAGATCCCTGTGGCTGGCATTGTGCTCAGACACCAGAGCCAGGTCCCTAGGGAGACGTGCGGCAGGCAGTTCCCTCCCACTGCGGCGGCAGAGGACTCCAGCGAGGAGGTCGCCTTGCTCAGAGGTCACGCTGCCTTGCTTAGTAAGAACCTGACCCAAGACCTGCAGACTCTCTGATCTTAAGCACTGTTTAGCGCTCAAAGAAAGACCGATGTTTTATGGTTGGATTCCCAGCTATTCCAAAAAGGGAAAAAAGTCCCTTGCTCCTTGATTGCCTCCAGCCAAGCCGAAGACAGACACATTTCTGTTTCTGTCTCAGGGTCGCCTAGGGCAGACATGGCAAGGCTGGCCACAACCTGTCAGATTTTCCCACCTTACTGAGGATGTGCACACACAGTGTCCCTCTTGCCGAGACCACGTGACCTGCCACAGGGCATGGAGGAAATGCTGGAGTCTCTCCCTACTGCTTTGGAACGTTCACAATGGCTGTGTGTGGTGGAGGGTTCTGATTGTGTGCAGCGGAGAGCCCTGAGTGCGTGCAGCAGGGAGCCCTGACTGTGTGCAGCGGAGAACCCTGACTATGTGCAGTGGAGAGCCAAGTGAGTGCCTAGAGAGTCCTGACTGTGTGCAGTGGAGAGTTCTAACTGTGTGTAGCGGATGGTTGTCACTGACTTTGCGGAGTAGGGAGTTTTTCCTGTGTGTAGAGGAGGGCTCTGACTGTGTGTAGAGGAGAGTTCTGACTGTGTGCATTGGAGGGTTCTGACTGTGTGTAGAGGAGAGTTCTGACTGTGTGTAGAGGAGGGTTCTGACTGTGTGTATTGGAGGGTTCTGACTGTGTGTATTGGAGGGTTCTGGCTGTGTGTAGAGGAGGGTTCTGACTGTGTGTATTGGAGGGTCTGGCTGTGTGTAGAGGAGGGTTCTGACTGTGTGTATTGGAGGGTCTGGCTGTGTGTAGAGGAGGGTTCTGACTGTGCGTAGAGGAGAGTTCTGACTGTGTGTATTGGAGGGTCTGACTGTGTGTATTGGAGGGTTCTGACTGTGTGTAGAGGAGGGTTCTGACTGTGCGTAGAGGAGAGTTCTGACTGTGTGTATTGGAGGGTCTGGCTGTGTTTAGTAGAGAGTTCTGTTGCTGCTTTGTGACAAGTCTAATGTTACACCTCATTTGGAATTTTTGTGTCTGAGAGAAATATCTATAAGTGATAATTTATAATTATTTTCCTTGTGTTTTAATTAATACTCAGTTCGTTAAATTTGGGGTTAAGAGCTTTTAAAATGTTTAAAGAGTGTTCCCCTTTAAATAATGTTGATTTTATAATCTGGTAAAAAGATGCTTTTAAAGAATTCACTTTCACTGTGACATCAGAAACCTAAATCCACAATGTAAGCTCATCTTCAAATGCCTACAAGACTTAAAATATCACCACTAAAGCTTTTGCCAATCACTTACTTAGCTGTTGTAACTCTAATAAAATGTACTTTAAGTAGAATAAACTGATGCAGCATATGCAAAGCAAAGCCTGAGGAACAGGTGGACCGTGATTCAGGAAGCTGCTGCTGTGCTAGCTGCCTTCCACTCAGATGTACCGCTTTACTAACCCAAGGGAAGAAAATTGCCATCCCAGGATGCTAGAGACAATAAGAGAAAATACTTAAGTAACCAACTGAAAATTTGCAATAAAAAATCATATTAAAACAAAATCCAAGAGTGTTTTGAGCTAAACTGGCATTTATTAGATTTAACCCAATTTTGTTAATAGACATCTAAAAATTACATTTCTTGCAACACAACACATCACACATTGTTTTTTTGCTGCTGTTGCTTGTTTGTTTTTAACCATCTTTTCTTTGGAACCCATTTACACACATTTTATCACAATCCACTTTGTAAATGCTTCTCTATTAAGATGACACCACTCTATCCTAAGGAATAGTCTGGCTAGCTGGCTTCCAAAACTCATCTCTTTTTTTCTCTGGATACAGATAATCTGCATTTCTTTGGAAGGTAGAGGTGACCATGAAGCTAAATGCTCACCAACGGAGAGCAAGCAGATCACAACTCATGACTCATCTTCAAGCTGTTTCCCCCATGGCCAACTGGAGGCAGGATATGGTGTTGGGAGCTATACCGCAGGCCCTGGGTTCACATGTGACCAGGTGGAAAAAAGCTACCCCAAAACCCAGCTCACTCTAACACAAGAAAAAAAACACACCTTTTGTACTTATTTCACTGATGCCTTGGGAACTATTTGTTACTGCAGCATAACCTACCCTAAGTGACACATATATGCCAAATCAGAATTTAAGTCCTTTCAAGTTGATTTGCCTCGATAGACCTAGTTTTTCACTAAAAACTTAACACCATATGCACACAGTCTGGGTTAATCAATAGCACTATGTCTACAAATTGGAAACCCTTCTAAACCTGTTATCAAGTAGGAGTTAGTATTAAAAATCTCATTATGGGATTATTGATTTTCATGGAATTACTGTTATTATTATTATCATTATTAGTATTCACTGCTTTAATGCCACTCATGTTCCAGCATTTCTCTACGTATCTTCCCAATCACCCCTACTTCTCATCACATACAAAGTGTCTAGTCTCAAGGTGACTTTTTCTGCCTACTGAAGTACCTCCATCCCTTCCCAGACAGCTGTTATTCTCTTTTAGTAGAACAAAATGTCAACCCACTTCCATTAACCTCATACCCGAGTCTGACTTCCCTCCCTAGTTACTTAAGAGTCACAGCTAGCAATGACATGAGTTCACATTTCTGATTTTGTTTTCACTGCATATCTAGTTTTGTTTTGTCCTCATACAAAAAACTCTCCAGTGCCTTTACCCCATACTCTGAGCCTCTGTAGCAGGCAATCACCTCATAGTGAATGTATTCCAGCACACTGTACTGTATTTTATAAAACATGTATTTAAACTATAGTTGTGTCTGAAGTTTCTATACTTAATTGGAGGGTCATTGACAACAAGGGTGTCTATAACAGCTTTGGTTCTTGAATGCTTGCTTCAATGAAGGTAAACTTCAATTTCCTTTTCCTTCATAAGCCTGAAATGTTTCTTCACTAACACGACAAGATGCTTTTCATGCTTCCTTTAAAATAATCCCCAAATTCTCACTGATACACAATGTAAACTCATCCCTGCTCATCCTGCTGAATTTTGGGGGAATAAGCACAATAATAACAATATAAAGATTGTTTCTAGAAATTTTTGAATCTCTTTAAGAAATGAACAGTTGCTTTGTTCTTCTCTTTTAAAATTAGAAGTCTTGTTTCTAGATTAGTAGAATGGAGGATGTAGGTAGTGACAACATAACTACCAAATTGTCAAGGGTAGGGTTTCATCTTCCAATGCAGAGTTTATCATCCTAGAACTGCAAGTTCTTGGAGAAAGCACAGTGCATCACAGCAAGTGGGAAGAATATGTTACTGTGAGATTTATGGTCTTATTCTGGGGCCTTCATAGGAACATTTGGGGAAAGCTAATAAAAGAAAATGCTTGCTCAAAGTTTTCAATTAATCGCTTCTCTTTAATTTTTTCATTTAACTTGTCAGTAAACATCAATAAATAAACTACAGGAATGTGGACCACACAAATTAATTTTGGCTTTGGGTCTCAAGGTGCCAGTGTAGACAGTATACAGTAATAAAGTGGAATCAATGCAGTAACTCAGAGAAGTAAATAAAATCTAAAGTGATCGCTGATGTCTGACAAAATTGAATTCATGCTTAATATTACACCAGAAGTAAAGGACAATGGGAAAATGTATTTCTAACTGAAGGAGTAGAAATAATACTGTATGTTTGCAGTAGAGTTGCATCTATCTAAGCCCATCATTAGGAGGGAAAGCAAAATTATACAGGGATGAACAAGAAACTGGTTTCTTGGTGAGGGAAAGTCATGAACTTTGGTTTTCTTATAGGTTCTAAACCTGACCCAGAGATAAGATTCAGTAATGAAGGAGGAATACTTCAAAGAGAAATAAGTGGACTGATCATTTGCTCAAATAATCTATCACATTGTTTACTCTCTCTAACAATAATCTTTTGTCACTGAGTAGTTGAGAAAGAGAAAAGCGTCTCTTTTGTACTTATTCATCATAGTTAAAAAGGATTATGAGTATTTAGAAACATCTTTAGGTCAAAATGATTTTGTTCTTTGGCTATTTCAATACATCAGGGAATATTAAGCAGGCTTTAGGCGATTCTCTCATGTGCTGTAGATTCTAAGAAAGCAGATTTCAGATATTTCACACAATCAGTTGGCATGATCCATGGGCGGAGTGCCTGAGAAGAACTCTCTGGGCCATCGTGTCTGACCTGGTTGGCATTTGTGAAGGAGACGCCTGTGACCGTCATCACTATGGGGGCCAGGAGGGAGGGCCCAGCAAGACTGATGTTCAGGCCACCTGTGAGAAGGCAGCTGTAGGACTCCACCCTTCGTCATTCTAGGAAATGTGTTTGTCCAGTATCATACATACTTGATATAAAGCAATTTATAACTTGAGAAATAAGCATACTGTGAGCGGAGTCATTTGCCATCACACCGTGTGTTTCTCTTTCCCTCTCCGGGGCTGAGAATTTTAGTTAGTAGCGGAGTCAGCCTGGACTTTTTATGTGTGGCATTGAGCACCTGAGGGCAGATGCTTGCTGCTGAGGAAGTGGACAATCGCGGCCTGGGAGCATTGCCCAGCAGGGGATGTAGTCACTGCCATGGTCAGAGAATGGACTCAAACCGCGGTGAGAGTCCTTCCCCTCCATCTCGTTTCTGTCCTGCTTGGAGCATAACTAAACATGCTCTGTGTCTGCTGTCCCCTCCTCCGCCCCTCCGATGAGGGCTTGGGTCTCTTTCGCCTCATTTCCATGGCAGACCCTGCCACTGTGGCTGTTTTGCTGACAGCATGTGGGCTCGTATCTCTGTAGCTTCCAAGAGATGGTGCCTTGTGACCATGTGTCGTTCACTGCCTCGATTCAGGCATACTTGGCGATGGAAGACTGCTTCCCATTGGAATGATCAAATTAAATGATGCAGCCATATCCAGCACGGAGACACTGCAGCTGAGCAAGGGATTCCCAGTGTCTGTGCTGTGTGTCTCACACAACCTGAAAGTTCCACCTTCACCGCCCGCTCTCTTCTCACAGGCTCCCAGTGCTGTTTCTCTCCACTGTTTTCCTTTTATCTTTCTTTTCTGGCTGTGCTATATGGACAGTTACGCTCTTTCATCTTTCAAAGTCATGTTCAGTCTTTGATGAGCATAGCTTTCCTAATGGCCTTACCTTGATTCACACCCCAGCCTTTTCTTTCTCAATAGCCTGTAGCTTCCAATATGAAGCTGCTTCCAGTAGAATGAGTTTTTCTGGCTGACTGCAAACTTGAAAGGATTTTAGACTGTCTTAAGGAGTTTGATGAATGTGAAAAACCGAAGGTTCACTTTTCTCCACTCAGAGATCTTTGCTCTTCTAGAAATATAAGACAGTTATCAGCAGTCAGATGAGTTGACACACAACTTTCATATTTATTGCATTTTTCAGACTTGGTCGAATGAAAGAGCCAATTCCGAAAAACATATGTTAAAGGATGTGTGTGTGTGCGTGTGTGTGTGTGTGTGTGTGTGTGTGTGTGTATGATGTGCATGCATGTGTGTGTGTGTGTGTGTGTGTGTATGGTTTGGCTAAGTTTATGCTTTTCAATAATTTCTCCTCATATTTAGTTTTCACTTTAGTGAAAGATTAATCAAATCCATATTTTTGTAGAGAGCTTTATCTAAAAGGTGGTCCATCCATATCACCCTCAGCTAGGTAAGTCATGTGAAGTTTCAAAGTGATACGGTCTGAGACTGGACTGTGGGTAACAACAGGTCATGCCTTTGGCTCTCTAAAAAATAAATCTACGTCTAAACAACAAGGCCAAGGAGACATCAAAGTGGTTTGCATAGGGACTACTTATATACACACACACACACACACACATGGACACACACACGTCGGGGTTTTTTTTTAAGGAAAGGTTAAAATATTCTTTATTGTATATTTACATTGACATATATATCATGTATCAACATATATAAAAAATGCATACATGTCTGTATATACCATTACATACATGAAACAATATTTTGCATATCTAGTATGCATTTCTATGTATATAATATACATATTTATATAAATACACAAAATATGATAAAATAGCATAATAAAAAAATCACAAACAAGTTGTATATTCTTTATCCAAAATTCTTTAAAACAGAATTGTTTTAGGCTTTGAATTTTGTTGGGCTTTGGGATATTTGTATTTATGTAATGAGAATTCTCTAGGGTAGAAGCCAAGTCTAAACGTGAAATTCATTTTTGTTTTTTACACACCCACACACACAGTCTGAAGGTAATTTCACGTGCACTCTTACCTTTTTGCAGCGCAGCACCTCAGTTGTAGGGCGCGTCTGTGAAGGCCCAGGCTGCCCTCTGTCCTGGTCTGCCCAGGCGCCGCCTGGCTTCGGTTCCGTACCGGGGAACCGTCGGAGCCCATCTCACTGCGCCTGGCCTTGACGCACCTCCAGGCATGAGGAGGGGAGGCCCCGCCTCCAGGCTGGGGTTGGCCGTGCAACCCTGCATTCTTGAGGCTTGGGCTCCCGCATGCGGGGTGATGAGCACTCAGGCTGGGGGGTCTCTCTAGGCCTAGAGCCCCTCCCTCCAGCACTGACTGGTGTTACGCAATCTCATCAGCCTATGGCACTGACCATTGATTCCTTTCGTGTGGCGACGCTGACTCTGCCTCCCCCACGCAGCTCACTGCAGATGTTGCAGAAACAGATACCAGGTTACTCTACTGTTAATGCTGACACAATGCTGTGGCTGGCACGTCGCTGGGACTTTAGACCCCACAGTAAAGTACTCAGAGACTCCACCATTCAACCTGTGCTGAAATCACTCCATATTTCCGTAACTTATCCTAGATTCATATTCACTTAGCCAGATCCACGTCCTTTTAAAGTTTCTAATTTTCTAACTTTTCCAAGAAACTTTGCAGCTTCTACAGCCTTGCACATACCCACCACAGTACTCAACCTTGAAATAGATATTAACTTTCCGTATTACCTCTCTGTTTCACTTATTCCAAATGCCCTAGCTGCCTGAGTTCACTTTCAACGTCTTGAAGATGTAGATACTCCTTGTTATTCTTTGCAGATATTCAGGCAGCCCTTCTACATCCTTGGGAAGTTGCATAGTCTGGTCATCCCTGTGGGTCCACTGTTAGTGCAGTGCCCACTGTATCCGCACAGGGTGGTCCCATAATCCACGTTCTGTCCTCCATTAGCAAGATGGTGGGCCGTGTGGCTAAACAGCCTGGATATATTTTGGATTCTTTTTCAATTTACAGTAAAATGGGTGATCTAGATCGAGATAGTGTTTTGTCACTTCAGAAAGGTTCTCTCTCCCCTTGATAACTTTAGTTTCAGGTATTTGTGAAGTACTAAGAAAGTATCTCTCATTATTGTGCAGTTGTGCTTATGGCTACTATCTACCCCAGTTTTGGACTTTCCTTGGATTTATGAACCCATCCCTCCCACTTCCTTTAGCTTTAATTTTGATATTGTCCGATACAGTTATGGGAACACATTTTAGCTGTGGTAATAGATCTATGGTGGAGGGAGTCCTCAAGCAGTTTCATTTTCCATTTATTTATTTCAACTCCTTGTTCTTTGAGCTGTTGTTTCTCTTAAAGCCATCAAAACTTTCAATTATGCCTTTTTCTATAGTTGGATTTAAAACTGTGTGGAAATTCCCTATGATAGCTTTTAACTGGCTCATACCTGCCTGTTCATCTTTAAAGATATTACCCAGTCTGAATCTTTGATGTTCTAGGTAATAAGTATGGTGTTTTGAGCACCTTAGAGAATGAAGATACTGTTCACAAGTCACAGCCAAAACACCCTCTTTGCTTTGCGACTTGGTCAGAGGCACAAAGCAATCTCTTCGTCTCATTTCCACGAGTCTGTCTTCCTGGCCATTCCTTTTCTGCCGTGGACCTCCTGGCTCCTGGGCACATCTCACATTGTTGCTGCCGCCAGTCTTGTCGTCAAGAGTGCTTCTCTCCTGTGACCACGTCATTGCGAAGCTCTCCCAAACGTTCAGTTCCTTGGTGGACCTATCCTGCCAGTGTTTCTACCAGGTGATTGAGCTGTGAGGTTATACCTCGAGTTTAGTCCCTCGCTTCGTTTTGACTTTTGAGTTTTCGCCTTCTACAGTGTTTACATGTTGGATTGGTGTGTGGCTTTATTCTAACACATATTTGATGTATTTGTCCAGTTAAACTGTCCAGTTAAGTTTTCCCACATTAGTTTGTCAGTTAGCCTGTTGTTTATTTATTTTTTTCCTTGAGGACCAAATTGGTAGAGCACTGAGAATTATCCATGAGAATGGATGCTTGGGCTTCTCCTGTCTCTGCCCCTTGTTACTTCTGACCTGTGCTGGAGTCATCAGGGACTTGGTGCCCATGTGCCCTGTGATGTCCTAGATTCCCAACTCTCATTCTACACCATGCCCAGCTGTTTGGTGGGCAGAGTCTCTTCCTGTCCGTGCTGCGCCTGCTTAGGAGGTCACTCTGTGTGTGGCCTGAGTCTGCGCTCTACCCCTGGAAGCTTCCCGTCATGTCTTTTGGGACCACCTGTCCATGCGGCAAATGTTTCCATCATTTAACTGCAGTTACAGTGGGCTGCCCTGCTTACTCGGTTATCTCAACTAAAAGCATTTTTAGTGTGCTCAGAGGAACCTGGCATGTCTTTTAAGGATCTAAAAAAACCAGGGATTTGTCCTGGCTTATACTGAGTAGAACATGATTGATTACCACTACACTTGCTATATAATGTACATTTCTCTATAGTGCTGGGTGCTTTGAGTGGTTTATTTAAAGGCAAACTCAAGTACTCCACTCCATGTGGCTCTTTCTTGGATAATTATTGCTTTTACACAAGTTCTAACAAGAGTATCATCTACACAGAAGTCCGATGATAATTTATATTCAGTGTGAGAATCAGCAGGGACTGATTATTACCTTGCAAATTAGTATTTTTCCTCTCTGCAGACTTCTCCTGGTTTAACCACCTGCTCTTTCACCCCAGAAACACCCGTCTCATTCGCAACTGTAGCTTACCGGGGATTTGTGTCCTCCCAGAAGAAAGGCACTTTCACGGCGTGATGGACAGGCTTTGCCTTTTCTGTCAAACACAAGGCCAAGCAGCTCCATTTGGGTTCAAATGCCCTGGCCATCTCTTCACCATGCACTCCCACCCTGTAAATATTCTGAGCTCCAAGAAATGGTGACTGTGTACCTTTTTCCAGAACACAGCTGTTTTCCCAGATAAAGAACTAAGAACTGTCCATTCCAAACCACACATCCTCTCTTTCTAACCATCCCCTCCCTCACGATAAGAACCAAGGACTTCATTCCAAACCTCACACACCCCTCTAACTTAGCAATGCACCAGATCCCCAACACCACTGGAGTTAGCAGCGTAGATCAAAAGCATTTGAATTCAGCCAGTGAACTGAGAGGTCAGCTGCTTCTCCTGCATCTCGGATGAAAGGGGCAAACCGCCTTCGGCCTGTGTGCCTGTGGCTTCAGGCCTCCACCCCTGCAGAAGGAAAATGCTTCTTCAGAACTTGTTGATGTCTAAGTGCTTTATCTACACTGACAAGTTGAGTCTGGGGTTTATTTTCAACAATGGTGACTGCACACTGTGCCACCTCTGAAGATGAAAGCTGTTTCCCAGAATTCCCCTCCCCACACCTTTCCAAGTAGGGATCAGAAACACTAAGCCTGTGTGCCTTGGAGGAAGAGATGAGACAGCATTCGGAGGCCTGGGATGAGGCCCGAGCTCCCCCATGGATGCAGGGCACATCCGTGCTTTCTGCTCTTGCAGAACTTGGCCTTGTGGTGTGCAGGTCCATGCCCAAGGGCCACAGCTCCTTCTGAAGGGTGTCTTCCTCTGACTGGGACAAAGAGCTATGTGTGGCCACCTCACCCTTCTGTTTCCTGTTTGTCCTTGACAGTCCAGTTTATTCTGGACCCCCTTCTACACGCAGCATGGAATTCGTCACTGAAAAGTGCGTGCACCTTGATTTTGGTCCTATTCAAATATATGGCACAGTTACAGATGTTTTAGTTTTCCAACTGACCTGATCACCTACTTCATAAGAGCAGCATACTATATATAAGGAATTGTATCAGTCAGTGTTTACTAGAGTACCAGATATAACACAAGTTATACAAATATACGAGGATGGACAAGATCGGCTCACAATGGCATCCCCCTGAGTGGGGCGTGGAGAGTCCAGAGTCTGTCCGCACACTGGAGACCCAAGGATTCGGTAGAAGCCTGGAGCTCACTGCGGTGTCCCTTGCGAGTCCCCATCAGGAGGCCAGTGGGTCTGCCCTGGGAGCCGGGAGATGACGTCCAAGGCGAAGGTGAGGACTGGAGCTCCTCCACTCCTCCGGAGAAACTGAGGCAGCTCTGTCCTTCATGTCCCCTTTACACCTTCCAGGCAAGAAGCTGCGCTAGGGTGGGGCCTCTACACCCTAAGGTGTGGAACTGGGAGCCAGTTTAGCTGAGCTTCTCTTACTCAAGTTGACACGATCAATCAACCATCACAGAGATGCTCTGTAAAATAAAGTAAGTGATTAAAAACACCACTGTATTCAACTTTCAGCTTAAGAAACAAGCTATTGGCCAAAGGTTTTGCTCTCATTCCATCGACTTTCTCCACAAGTTCTGTATACCATCATCTTAACCCTGTCACAACTTCATTATTTTGTATGACATGTATCTTCACATAAATGGTTCAGAGTGTCTTACTTGCTTTAAACAATGAACTTATACTACTCGTATTTTTTTTGAGATTGTTGTGTTTGTTTTTTACATTTGAGATGTTGGTGTTTGTACCTAAAATAGTTCATTCATTTGAGATGTTGATGTTTGTACCTAAAATAGTTCATTCATTTTCATAGATAATTCCATTGATTCACTTGTTGAGTAGTTAACAAATCAGTTAATAA
>RJWM01033500.1:0-20548 GCA_004363535.1 Dasyprocta punctata
CTGTTAATGTAAGAAACCATTTTAAAGATAACGATGCGCAAATTGCAACCATTGTCAAGCTTCTATCTTCCGGTTTTGTAAACCTGCAATGTTGTGTATTTACTCTAGTTGTTTGCTTGTCTTTTTTGCTTGTTGTTTTTACTATATATGTCGTTTTTTTGTTGTTGTTGTTGTAGTTTTTGTTTGTTTTGTTTTTCTTCGCTCAAATAAAATTTAAAAAAAATTATTCAATACAAGAATCATCTAGGCGAAATGGCACCTGCTTGAGCGATGTTTGAGATAAACTGTTAAGTTGTTAATATGTACATTAGGTAACCACATAAAAATTTCACTATTATGTCCCATTTCTTTAAATAGGAATAAATTTATCTCAAATTGTACAGATTATGCAAACCTGATATTGTGAAAGATAAAGGAAAAATTAAACATCCAGATATTTTTCTTCCCCAAAACACTAGTTTTCATGTCTTGTTTAGTCAAACCTCCCAAACCTAATGCATTTCCTTCAGTGAAACTCATCTCCTTTCCTTCACTCATGCCTCCTTAAATTCCAATATCAGTTACCATGATTTTTCTTTTTTTTTTTTTTTTTTTTTTTTTTTTTTGCGGCACCGGGGATTGAACTCACAACCTCACACCTGCCAGGGCAGGCGCTTAAGGCACTGAGCCAAACTCCCAGCCCTGGTTTTTTTGAGGCAGGGTCGCACTATGTAGCTCAGGCCGGCCTTGTGCTCGCGTTGTAGCCCAAGCCGGCCTCGAACTCACAACGCTCCTCCTACCTCAGCCTCCCGAGTGCTGGGATTAAAGGCGTGCGCCACCACGCCCAGCTGATTTTTCTATGTGTAAGTCTGCTGAACTATAGTTTCTGAACCTTGTGCCAAAATAAGCCTCTCCTCCTTTAAGTTGTGGTTATTGGGTGTTTTGTCCCAGCTACTAGGAAAGGGACCAAAACAATGGCCAAATGAAATGCAGTAAATTTGCAAGAACTTAGAGTGGTACACATTCATATGAAGGGAGTACCAATGTCCCCATTTTATTCTTCTTATCGAATGGGTAGAATACAAACCAACAGCCTAGCTATACTTTCCTAGCCCAGTGTGTGTGTGTGTATCAGAGATTAAAGAGAAAAGTTGAGAATGCTATCCACATAAGCACCTAAGAAGCAGGTTATCTAGTCCTCAAGACATCAGAGACCATCCTGCTGCCTAACTCAACACCTTACTGAACTGATGTTGGAAGCCCGTCATTAATCAATGGATTTAACTGTGCCTGACTTCAGTCTTGGAAGGGGAAATACAATGCGGCAGACTTGTAGTTACCAGGAATGCACATACCTTTAGGCAAAGAAAAACATTAAAAAGTCTATCTTCTGGAAACCAACAAGTCATACTGATGCTACACCAAAAGTTATAGTTCACATTTGCTTCCTTCCTTTTACCATCATTCTTTTTTTAAAAAATTACTTTTTATTTTATTAGTACAGACTAGCTATGCAGAAAAGTGGGTTTAGTTTTGATATACCAACAAATCTCAAATATTTTCATCTTTTGCTGCTTTATGCTTTCCCCTTTCTTTGAGCCCTTTTCCCTCTTTTCACAGTCTCCCTTTATTTTCCTGTGATCTCTTGTTTTCTAACATTTTTAGATTACACATATGAAAGAAATCATGCAATGTATTTTTCTTAATATGGTGATCTACCATTCCATCCATTTTCCTGAAAATGACATGATTTTGTTTTTCATTATCTTACCATCATTCATAGGTCTCATCATTTTGTGCCTGAAGAGTACAGCCTCATGACTAATCTTCTTGCTTCACTGTGACCCATCCAGAGTCCCCTTTATATTACTTCTAGAAGTAGATGCCTAAAAAGAAATCTTACACTCTTCCCTTCCCCTTTCCCTTCCCATCCTTTTCCTCTTCTCTCTGTCTCTGTCTGTCTCTGTTTCTCTCTCTCTCTCTCTCTCTCTCTCTCTCTCTCTCTCTCTCTCTCTCATTTTCTCTCTCTCTGTCTGTGTTTCCTCATCACCACTCCACCCGTTAAAAAGTACCCAAAGGGTTCATTCCCATCTCATCTGGGCCTTTACAGTTTGGCCCAAACAACTTCACTTTAGGCACTGCTGTTCTTCCTCCAGACACATCCAGCCCTCTCAACATCTTACATCTTGTTCTTGGTTATGTCTTTTTCTTTTTCTTTGTACTTTTATTGTTAACTACCTGTTCTTTACTCACCTATGATGACATCGTCACTCTTTTCTAATTGGAAATATCTCACTTATTCCCAAAACTAATTTAGAATGTTATTTCTTTTGTGAAAAACTTCAATTCTCTTGACAGTGGCCTCCTCGTTTCTGTCCTCTCTTCTCAGCTCTAAGAAAATCACCGTCATATTTTATTGCATATGATAAAATGTATCATTTATTATAATAATTATAATGGCCCCATCAATGTATCTATTGCATTTTAACTTCTTTGAGATAAGTTCTTAGGGATTATTTATCTTTGCTTTCCATTGTTTATTGTAGCTCATGGTACCTAGCAGTATTGGAGATATCTATTAGAATGAATGACCCCTCTTAAGATTAAATAATATGGGTGACTACATTAAATAATTTATGGTGCAGGGAACTATTGCTCCACAAAATGATTTTTAATTTCTAAATGTCTGATTTGCGTTCAGTTGCATCTAATTAAAAGCATTGTCCTTAACTGTGAAAGAATGATAATTTAAGTCTTAGAAGGTGTAAAAAAAAATCTGTGTACTCTAAAATACTAGATAAAGTTTTAAATTAAATTTTAATGGAAAAAGAACAGAAAACAATGCTATGATAATGTTGGCAAGTGGTAGAAACGAAAAGGGAGGAAAGAAAGGATTGTATGCATGTATTTGCCATGCACCGAAGTTATAGGTATGCAGGTTTTTTGTTACTAAGCTCTCACCATAGTCTCAGTAGTGAGTTTATCTGTTCTTTTAGCAATTTAACACTATTTTAGTATCTAAATCTTCAGACAAATTCTTGAAAACGGGGTAAGGCAGGTTCCTTTTTCCTCTCTGTTTTCATTCAGAAATATTTCAGTGATTATTAACCCATATTCTTCTCTTTAGAAGATATTTTCAAATTCTATGAAAAATTTTTTAGCTTTGATTAGAGTTGAATTGAATGTGTATATCAATTTGAAGATCTAATATCTTCATAATATTTCCTTCCTATCTATGAACATGGTATATTTGTCACTTTTTCTCTTCCTTCATATTTTGTGGTGTATTTCTACTCTTTTCCCTTTAAGGATTACCCACTTTTTGTTTCTACTGTTCTTTCTTGTACATATCAAGAATGTAAAGTTTTTCTTCTTTATTTGCAAATTTAAATGTTTTTATAAGAAACTACCAAAATGAAGCACAGTTGTATCCCTAATCATTTATCACCAAAATGAGTTTAAAAAGCAGTTGCTTTTCATTTTCACTTAATAATTTCTTAAAAATGAAAGTACTTTAAAATTTGAATTAGAAGAATGATTGACTTCTACTAGATTAAAAAACCAAAAAACTTGAACGGTCATTATAGTTCTAAAAATGAGATTTTTAGCATTTGCTATGGGAATAAAGAGGAAAGAGAAACAACTAAATCTGTTTCATAAGTTTATATATATTTTAAACACATAGATATTATGTACTGGAAAAAGAAAAAGTGTGCCAAGCTTCCAGTTGGATTTCATTAAAATAAATCTCTGCATAATCACAGGCCTCATTAAACAATATAAATCTGCAGATTAAGTCTGTGTCATTTATGCAAAATAGCTTTCTAGTAAAATTGTATTTAGATAGAAATATAATTTTTTGTTTTGAGTTCAATTGGAGATACAAAATGCTTTTGGTAAAATTAAAATTAAACATAAATATGCATAAAAATGATTTATTTTCTTATATAATCATAGTAGAAGAATTTACTGTTTTCTTGTAATTTCTTAAAATAAAATCAACCTTCCCAGGATTTGTATCAGAACTGCCTGTGCAATAAAAACTGGGCTCTATTTCACAAATTTATCAGACATTGCCTATGTTTTATACTTCTTTGGTTACAAAAAATTCGTTAGATGAAAATTCAGCTGAGACAATATAGGCAAATGTAGACACTGAGCCAAATATTTCTGATACATTGATGTCTAATATAACTACACAAAGTGGACATCTTTATTAATAGTATCTATTCTACTGGGTGTTGTGAAAAAAGGTCTAAATTCTGATGATCCCACAAATCTACCTACAAACAGATTACATTTGAATGGAATAAATATTTTTTTCTGATCAGTATGTAAGATACACTAGAAAGGAGGATGCAACCAGAATCTTTTTTTAAAAGAAGATATATGCTTGCCTATGTGCATATGAATGATCTGAAATCTTGGTTATAAAATTGGCTAGTGGCAGTATGCGTATAAAGTATTTTGAGTATAAATTTAGTTGGTTTTCAATTTTAAATTACCTTGTACAATGCTCCCTCTTTTGGAGAGAGAGTTAATGTTCCTACTAACCTGTTTTGAAAATCAGTTTCATTGTTTTATCTTTTTTTCTCTTTAAAATAAAAAAATAAGTAAAATAAAAAATAAAATAACAACTGAAATATTTTAAATGGCAAAAATAGAATATCATTGTATAAAACTTTATCATGCAAACCAAATGAAAAATGCTCTCACTTTAATAAAAATAAATTGATGAATGATGGAATAATAAAATTCATGTATTTTTGTTTTGTTTGTATAAATTTTATATGAATGACATAATCTCCTTTAGAAATATGGCATGTATGAATTATTTAATAATTTTTCTAAAGCAAATATTTACTATTGTATCATTCTAAGCATTGATTTTATTTAAAAATAGAAAAAATATGAAAGGATGTGTAATATTTATTTGGCTTGCCACTGACTTTAATTTCCTCCTACATAAAAACACTTGGGAGGTGTAACCTCAGAATACATGTGTAACACACTGTTTTCCTTTTAACAGTAAAGAAGAATCATCAGTGACATCAGAAGAGAATAACTTTGAGGAATCAAAGCTTAAAGGTAATATTTTATTTAATTTTTTGAAACATGGTTTTAGTAAAGTCTACAATTACAACCATCTTACAAAGGTACAATTATATTAACTTTTCAGACACTGATATCCCAACAATTGTTTGTTCTGATGAGGATAAGGAAGACTTGGAAGCCGATAATCAAAATGCAAAAGATGGAAACAGGGAACATGATGAACATAATGCAAAAGAATTAGAGTTGATGGTAAGTGTTCTGGTTGCCACAGCATTAGAGAAGATGAATTCATTTATGCTTCAAAGATGCTGCAATTCCTGCCTTTCCATTGCTTTAACTAATATAATTTGCAAATGTGGAGGCACAGCCTATTCTGCCTTTGCATCTCTAGTTTGATCAACAAGTCACTTTGATTTCAGTATGTTGCTTCTGGTCTCTGTGGTAGTAAATTAATGACATTCATCTCTTATGCCTTTACCAGCGGCTCTGAGTAATAGTTCATGGGAATTATAGGAGAAGTAGTACTATCCTGATGTGCCTTTTCAATTTTTGTGACACGTGTGCACTTAGCATAAGCTCATCTGTAAAATAAGAGAGCTGGACAGAACATTGTTAGGTCCCATCCAACCCTACAAGTCTGTAATTCTTGCATTTCACAGCATGTTGTTTTACTTCCATCCTTGTGCAAATCTCAAAATTCTATATCATTGTAAAGTATTAAATTACCAAGTTAGAAGGAAATAGTCTTGTACCATAATTTTTAAGCAGGAAACAAATTCAGTACTGTACAATTTAGTATTAGATTTGTTATCATAAATTTCACACTTGGTGAACACTCAATCTATTTGGAATTGGGGGGATGGTTTAGATAGCACTTTTATCACAAAGAAAGAAATAGAAGTAAATGAGTCACACAATACAATTTATTCTTTATTGTATTTGGTTGGAGCTCATATCATTGGGATACATGGATTCATAATCATCTAAGATGAAAATGACATTTGCCTCTTCAAGTGTCAGCGCTGAAACAGAAAAGAAATAGAGCTCATCTTTCCCCACATTTTCTAACTTTTCTATAGTGATATGGCAACTGCATCACTAAAGTATGCAATTTACTTTGCTCCAACTTTAAGAAACTACAAAGTTGTCACCCATTGTGAGAATTCTCACCAGCTGAAAGTTAACATTGCCATTTTTTTTCCAACCACAGAATATAATGAAAAGCCCTTGAAAAAAAATCACGTACTTCACCAGTATACCTCATTACAATAAGCAGGCTCAAATATAAAGTTTGTTTAGAAGCTACCGAGATTGTATGTCCAATAAATGAACATGGAGCTGTAATTTAGATGCTAATTTGCTCCATGCTGACGTTAATGCATAAAACAATGGAGCTCTATAATAGATGGAAATACAACCAAATCTGGGAACCCACAGGCATTGGCTTACAAGACAGCTGTGCAGTTGACAAGTAACATGAGCCTTATGTGAGAAGAAGGGGAAAACGTAAGATTTGCATATAATTATTGAGATCATGCAAATGTCAGTTATGAGGAGAGAAAAAAAAAAAAACACACAGGCATCTCACTGTTAAATCCTGACAGTTGGCATCACTGAAGAGCTCAAATACATTTGAGTACCAGTTGGCAGAGGGTCATTAAAACAGAATTTGCAGAGACATTAACTCCCTCACTTTTCTTTGAGTGACGTTTTGCTATTAATAGTTTGCAGAGGCTTTGCAGAAAACATATTAATAAGAGAAACTGTAATGGGGGCACCTACAGCAAGTGTAAATGCAGCACGGGGCACCCAGGAAGCTGCTCTCTAATTGATTAGCATGGAGCTATCAATGTGTATATCCTAAGTGAGGGGAAAGTGCAATGACAAGCAAGAATAGTTGAATAATACAATGTGATATTTGGAAGCTGGGAAGGAGAGTGATTAATTTGGGCCCCTTTACTTACTAATCTCATTCCCAAGTCATAGCCTACAAGGATCTCCCCAAAACATCCGGGGTCCAGCGTTTGTGTGAAATCCACAAATGAAGTGAGTCAAGAATATCTACCAGATAATTACCAAGTTAATAAAAGCTATCTAATTCATCCTGTATATTTGAAAGGAACATATGGTTATTATTTTTCTGTTGTTTTTGTCCCATAAGATAAATCAACACTTAATAAGAACTAGAAGTGCTGCTTCCAGGGATGAAAAGGATACATTTTCATCAGATCCAGTCAATTTTCCAAATAAGGCTGAGAGGTTAGAGAAGAAAATCCATGGTGAACTGTGCACTGACTTGTTTGAAGGGCCTTTGTCTCCAAGTTCATCAGTAGAAAGCTCCTTAAAGGGAGACTTTTATGATGATGAAAAATATTCTTCAAGAAATGAACAGAGTCATCAACTTTCAGAGCCTATTACTTCAGATATGAGAGAAATCAAGCCATCATCACTACTGGAATATTCTAGTAGTGATGAGTCAGTGCAATTGCACATAGATAGTAAAGAAGTCCTGGATGATAATGCTAATCCAGCCCACAGGAGTGTCAAAGTGCAAATATCTTGCTCCTCCGCAGATCAACAAGTGGCAAGTGGTCACAATGAAAATCATGAAGGAGGAGCTAAGAAAAGTGAAAGAAAGGATTGGGAATGTTTAAGTAAAGATTTCCATTCAGATCCATGTGCACCATCAGCAAATGGATCTTTGAAGGAAGATTACAGCAAGGTTAAAGATGAGAAGGAACAAAGAGTACACCTAGGCGCTAATAAAAAACAAGGCAAAATTTTTCAGTCGTCCTTGCATGACAAAGAAAGAAAACTGGGCCATTCTGAAATAAGTGTGGAAGGAACTGAAACTAAGAAGAAAGACTTAATAGCTCTGTCAAGCAAAGATACCACAATTCCCGCCCAGGCAATAACAATAGGCACATCTCCTTCATCAAGGGCAAGTTTAAATTGGGAAGAAACTACATTGCTAGATCCAGAGAGTGGTCACTCCACTGCTAAAAGCATGGCTTTAGAAGGGACGACTAGGAAAGTCTGTTCATCAAAAAATAGAAATGTTTTGAAGGATGATTATCTTTTCCAAGTTGAAGAAGAAAAATCAAATTGGATTAATCCTGACGATTGGGGTAAAAAGTCACAGCATAAACAAAATTGGAATATTCTAGAAAGTGAGGAAGACGTAAAAGGGAATAAGACAAATATAATGGAGCAGATCAGAGAGCAAGCAGGTTGTGAAGACACGTGGGGGAAAGGAGATAACATGAGTTTGAATGTTACTCCTACAGAAGAGCTGTTTACCTGCCAAGAAACGGAGTGTGATGAACTGTATTCTCCAGCTGATCATGGTGTTACTGAGAAGGCACAAGCAGGTGCAGCTTATATAATTAAGACAACATCAGAAAGTACTCCAGAAAGCATGTCTGCTAGAGAAAAAGCAATAATTGCTAAGCTACCTCAAGAGACAGCACGAAGTGACAGGCCCATCGAGGTAAAAGAAACAGCGTTTGATCCACATGAAGGGAGAAATGATGATTCACATTATACCCTTTGTCAACGAGATACAGCAGTTGTAATCTATGACAATGAATTTGAAAAGGAATCACATTCAGATATTTGTAATGTACATGCAGATGAAACAGAGAAGAAGGAATCCATGCATATGTACAATCCTGGGGAGACACATGATGGAGAGAAGCATGGTGCTGGAAATACAGCATCTATAAAAGAATCTTCCCAGGTCATTACAAGCAATCAAAAGGGAACCTCAAACTTGGATTTACACTTGGAAGTATTATCAACAGATAAAAGAGTATTTGCAGAAAATAGCAATGTTGGGCATGTACAAAAATTATCAAGGAAAACAGACTTAGAAACTGTTACTCATTCTGCTTTTAACTCCGACAAAAACAGAGCTTCTCAGAATGGCTCTCACATTTCCAATCATCATCTTAAAACTTCAGTACCATCCTATGGACAGGCTGTAGAGAATACAACTACCAACATAAATCTCCAATCTATTTCTACTGAATCAGAAGATAATTGTTATCCAAGTGAAATTCAGGGTCACCTGAGTTCTAAACCCAAAGAGTCTTCCACAAGTTCAGGAAGTTTATTAAGCTGTAGAAAAGAAAGACACGTGGAGCAGAGTTTCCAAAGAGAAGAATGCAGTGCAGAAAAATCTGTAGGGCCAATGATTTTAATCAGTGAACCTCTTGAGAACACGAAAGAAGCAAGGCATGAAAACGAAGAATTATTCAGCTCTGGACCTTCAAATTATTCTTCAGGTGACAAAGCATCTGAGAGCTCTACTTCTGATAGTTTCCGGGCCCAGGAAAGTGAAACTCAAAGCAATGAATCTCTGTTTTCAAAATATGCCAACTCTAAAATACCTTATTTTCTTTTGTTTCTGATATTTCTCGTAACTATCTATCAGTATGACCTAATGATAGGCTTGGTATTCTACCTTTTCTCGTTGTACTGGCTGTACTGGGAAGGGGGGAGGCCAAAAGAATCTGTCAAAAAGAAGTAACCTTAGTGCTATTACTAATCTTTCTTAAAAGATAAGCTATTTAGCCTCAAACATTTGGATTGGTGAAAGAGACTATTCATTGTTCAAGGAGCCAGTGCAGTTTTTCTCTTGAAGGATCATTTAAAAAGGAATGCGTATGAAGTTTGCTCCTTCATATAAGTAATTATTCTATATAGGACCATTATGTTTGGATCATTAAATACCTATATGAATATGAGATCTGAAGCACGTCAAGTTGAAATTAGGTACAGCTGTTGCTCCTTAGCAGGCTATGAAGCTGCAATGCTTCGTGTCTCTTCACTACTTAAAGAGCTATTTCTTGCGTTCATTTCTTTTGCAGTAAAGCTTCATTTTTTTTTTTCTGTGAGCACTTTTCCCCCTGTGGTTTTTAAAAATAGATAAAACATGGACAATGGCAAAGGATTTTTTTTCCACCCTTTGGAATTGCTCATGAAATTGCCATTTGCCACTGTAACGTATTAACAGTATTTCATACTTCAACTTCTATTTCATACTTTTTTAAGAACCACCACATACATTAAAATATATAAATTTAAATTGCAGAAAAACATTACATTCACTTAAATTATACCTTAAACACACATATCCTTTACCTACAAATCCAGAGCTTTAAACCTAAGCCCAATTAGACAAATACCGAAACAAATGGAAACTTAACTTCTACTGAAACAAAATTTTGTGAGTGGCCTGCATTTGACCGATGTTTTTCTCTTATAAAGAGACTATAACACAGCTGAACAATTTCAATATAAACTATTACTGAGAGTTGAAAATTTAAATGGAAATTTCCCACAAGCATTACTTCAGAGTGACTCTGTACCTATAAAGTATGACATTAAATGATAATAATAAAAAAGATATCCAAAAGTAGTATTTGTTCTATGTTGTAGTATTTTTGTCCTCAAATTGAGTTTTAATGTTTTCCTCATAATAACACAATGGATAGTCCTCCAATGTGAATTTAGAGAACAAACCCCTAGTCTTTGGTAATATTCACAATATGTTTCCAATTATGAAATGATCACTCAAAATTTTGAGTAGCTAAATAGATACATGTGGAAATATATTGAAGAATAATTAAAGAATTGAAGAATAATAATTATCTATGGCTAAAGGAGTGAAATAATAGAAATAATCATCTACTTAGGCAAGAATAATACAAAAATTTACATACAGTTTATTTCAACTCTATGTCGAATGCTGTAATAGGCAAAATATTGTGTTCTGTTCTGTGGCCTGGCACTTTCTTTGACAGTTTGCCGAGCTACTTCTGGGAATATGTATGATCCTTTGGGCTGGAGCATTATAAGAATGTCACACAGAAGGAGCCTATTTGAATGATTCCTTTTTCATAGGAATTTATTTCATAAAACATATAACATTGATCTTCCATTTACCACAAAGTTCAGTAGGTAATATGGACAGTTATTATCCCACAAAGAGGTATATATATATTTATGAAAAGACAAAATAATGACACATTAAACTGACTTTCATTTGTTAAAAGAGGTATATATATATTTATGAAAAGACAAAATAATGACACATTAAACTGACTTTCATTTGTTAGTCATTGATTCCTTTCATTTTCATTAGCTACACAAGTATTTCCCAACCCACTCATTGCATGGTACTCTCAAGTATAATTGAAAATGAATGCTTGGCTTTACCTCTTTAGTTGACCAAATATAAATATCTTGAAGTGGAACTTAGAGCAAATATTGGATTGTTTGAAAAAGTTGTTTTCATTAAGCCCTAGTGGAATACTGTAAAGCATTACCTTAAAATTATCTCTAAAATGGCTGTCCTGATAATTTTGTTGACAATTCTAAATCAGTGTGGAATAGAGTTTAGTAATTCTTTAGCTCTTCTACATTTTTAAGAGTTTTAGTCAATATTTCTATCACATTAATGCAAACAATACTGCACTACTTTATGAACACAAGTGACCAAACTGGAATTATTTCCAATAAGGAAAAACGTAACTTTTAAAAATCTTTTTATATGACTTTCGGCAGCAGAATTTCCAATCCTTGAGATACATTTATAACAAGAAGAATAAGAAATTTCAAAAGAGTTAAAATGTTACATCATGCGTTCTATACAGGCAGTGAAAAAATAATCGATGACTGAACTTACTTTACAAAAATATTACTAAGGAAATTGAACTTGTGAAATTGTTGCTAGATGAAGACTTAGATTTCTGTAACCTGTCTCTGATTTCTGTTTTGGTCATTTTACTGGCTTGATCTAGGACAGAAGGCCTCAGGAAAAATTGGCGTAAAGAGTTGGCTCTGAGTTATTATGTTAGGGGTCATCTTTTAAGTATAGATACCTATATTATGTGTCACCAAATATTTGGTGAAGGTCCAAAAAAGAAAGTTGTAGGACAGCTAACAGAGAGATCTATGATATATATTTCATTCATAAGTTGAGCAAGAAACACAAAATAAAGACAACACCTTTGATCTCCTTGAGGTTCTATTAGAAAGAAAATCCTAAAAACTAGTTGGTAGTAAAGACTTGTCTTTAAAAAATTCACGTTCATATAAACCATCAATGTTACAAATGATTATTCAACCAAAAGGAAATGAACAAAGAAGATGGCATGACCCTTCGGTTTTAATGATAATTGTGTTAATAGAACCATGTTATTGTGATGAACATCAACATTTTGATGGGGGATTATTTCAGGGAATATTTATGTTTATATACTTAATGCCATTTTGTGAAAGAAGCAGAATGCTTGTCATTTTAAACTGGTCTTCCCATTAAACAGAACATTTAAACATATTCAATGAAATTGGGGAAATATCTATTTTGGTTTTTTCAAAAGTATTCATAGTGTTCTCTTAATAATATATTTTCCTGTACTGAATATTATTTCAAAATTAAATGTCTTTTGTCATATTAGGCTCCCTATTTTCAGGCACATAAGCTAAAAAAAGCAAACAAAAACATAAAAAGACAGAACTAGTAAAGATGTAGGTAGGCCCATCTACTGATTTGTTATACAGTATCTGACTTCTCAGTTTTCACTGAGTGAATGTAAAAACTGAACTATGCAATAGGCATCTTCCATTGTCATTTGAATCCTATCTTGGCCAATTCCTGTTAAATTGAAGAATAAGACTGATTTAGATTCCACAACAAGTTTGGAAATCACTGTGACAAGCTATGTTCTTCAGATATCTCTGTGGTTGGGTACCAACAGAGAAAGAACAATTAAAATGTTATTTTTATTTACTGGATAAAATTCATACACTGTTTTTATGTTTCAGGAAAAAATAATACCAATCTGGACAACATAATTTACTTTTTGTCTTTTAAAAATAGATTTAGTCATTGATTCAATATGTCCACAAGCTTTTCCAAATCTTTTAAAAATGCTCATTAAATTTTCACTAGGTTTTCAATCTGGCTTTAAAAGTACATGTATTTTACAAGCAATGTCTTTAGTGTAGTGTGCTAAAACCTTATTAAACAATAATTCTCTAAAAAGTACAGGCTTTTGTTTTATATCATTTCTATATTTGTTAAGTACACACATAGTATATTCATTTTTAAATATGAAACAATGCATTGTTTGAAAATTGAATTAAAAATCCTTAAAACATTTTTTCTAGTATACTCACTTCATTATATTCATGATAATAAAGAAAAGGAGACATAGATAAGTCAAGAGAGGATTGTGAAGAAATCATTTGTATTTGGTTGTGATGGCTCTAAGATCTGATATTGTAACAGACTATAGTGCCCAATTAAATTACTCATCTTGGCTGAAATTGGTGCATCATTCTTCTTACCCAACCCAAACCACCCAGTCTTATTTCTCACTATCGCCTACCTCAAGTACTATGTAGTAAAGCAGGTCACATTTTTAAAATCCAGAATATGACTTTATTTGTGTATATGCCTCTGCCTAGAGGACACCTTTGGTTATTTCTACCCTTCTCCTCATACCCAATTACATACATTTTTCTAAGCACAGTTCAAGTTGCTATCCTTTTGTAGTATTCTTTTGCCATATCCTAGTATTTCAGAGTGTGGGGTCTCTCTATTTTCATTTCTCTTACAGCACTAACCTCCTCCTTTCATGCACAGAACATTCTCCTGCCTACCTTGACTGAACTGTCAGCTTGCTCATGACAGGCACATAGGTTTTCTCCACCTGCCCTTCACTTCTGAAGTCTAACATACAGAAAATAATACATATATTATATACAAAAAGAACAGCAATACATAACTTTATTTGCTGGATGACTAGAAAGCTAACAAAACAAGATATGTTTTCACATAAACTAACTCAGTAGTTTAAAAACCAACAAACATCACAAGGCTTAAAGTGCATGAAACACGATCTTCCCAGCTGCTGCCATGCCCTTTAGAAAAGGCTGATCTCTCCATTTCACACCTGTTCTGCATGTCAACCTTTAGGTAAGCAAACTAGAAAAAGCAGCCAGTGAATTTTCAATAAAAAAGCATTCATCTGATCTGCATACACACACAAGCACACATGTGTGGTATAACATCCAATAAATGACAGGAACATAGTAATATTTAAATATTACCTCTTGTGATATATATGAAATTTCGAGGTTTTTCCTTTTCAAAATTTGAAGGAGATTCACCTCATCAGACTTAGATATAAAATTAAAATTATAACACAAAAACACACCTATTTTTTAAGATCAAAAATAGGCCGAGTCCTAAGAAAACAAAATAGTATGTAATAAATGTAAATAAATGTCATATAATAGTGTACAAGTCAAGTACATATCTACTACATTGTGGAATTCATTAAATTCTTGTTTTAGTTAACATGGCTCTGAGTTCAAACAGACTTAACATTTTCTTAAGACATAGTCTATGAAACATCAAAAATTGGAGATGTACTTAAATTTCATCATACGAGGACAGAAATATTCATTGTTGACACTTAAGTAATTCATAACATACTTTTAGTAATTTTATGTAGGAGGTTTTTATGTAAGCATTTATAAAATATTTTAAGTAAGAAACACAAAAATCTAACATAACATAATGTATCTTTATGTACATGTACATGTACCTACTCCCTAAGGTGAATGTGAACTCCATATACTATATACAAGTACTAGTAAAATAAAATTTTAAAATATCAAAATGAAAAAATGAAATACCAAAGAAAATATAACACATCTAAATTATTCCATAAACTTTTATAAATATTGCATATTTTTTGAAATAAATTAATTTCCAATTAATAAACTGATCCTTGGGCGATTCAAATGCCTTTTTTTAATGATGCATAAAAATTTTTTATTTTAAGTGAAACTATAATGACACCTACCTGAAGGGAACAAAGGTTAAAGAACACGTCATTTATTTCTGACATAAATACAAGTGGAAACATTCTAAATATATTTTCAATCTTTGAAAGTTGGAAAACAAGATAGGAGATAAGAGATTTCATATTTTCTTCATATGTAGTTCATACTCTTTAATATGTTGGGTCAAACCTATGTTTCAATTTAAGCCAGTTAGTGCCTGTCAAGTGAATTATTTGGGCTACTTATCCTAGTCCCATTCTTAAATTATTAAAGTACAATACTTAGAACATGAATAATCAAGGCATTGAGTTGTAGTTTTAGCTTAATTTCTGATTAAAGCACATTTGCAGGTGTGTGTATCCACTGATCTGTGTATGAGAGGTTTAATTTTTAATAGTAACAATATCAACAACAAAACTGTACTATATTGAAAGTTTATAATATATCTGGCACAGTTGTCAGCTCTTTATGTGAAATAACATTTGCTTGTCAGAATTTCATAAGAGATGTACAGCACTGGTAATTTCATTTTAGAGTCAAAACGGAAGACAGAGACTGATTTTTCCATGGTCATGGAGCTAGTAGGTACAGTACATGGTAAAGTCTATATTTGAATACTTAGCAAGCTTACTCCAGGGTTGATTCTCTTAACCACTGTACCATGTTTCTCCTTCAATTTGAATACACTGAGTTACTGAATGAATTGCACAGTTCTATGTCAACATGCTACATGATGTTACATTCATGTAAGTACATGTAACATAACACATTTTTTCCTCAATCCTGTCTCTATTAATGCTTCTAAAAATGCAAAATTCTTAAAATATTTTATTCACTTCTCTTAATTTCTATTTAAATAATGTCAATTCAAAATACACTCACTAGATTCCTTCCAGGTTACAAACAATGTGGAATATCTTACCTAACTTGAATATAGTAAAACAGATAGAGTCATAAGACGGTAATTGCAATATCAAAAATAGACCAGTTCAAAAATAGAGGTAAGATTAGAAACAGAAGTGGCATAGAGGAAAGACTACTTGGCTTTGTGAACATTTTAAGAGATGGTCTATTTTTTTATTCATTTTAATTTTAGAGATCAAAGAAATCACAATGAAATCATCCAAATTCCTCATTACAACTTTTACATGTATAGGAGCTAGGATTAGGATCTATCTTAATGTGATAATTATAATGCTTATTTATGCTGTGTGTCTTAGTCTAATCAACAGCACCTTTTAACTTGGAAAATCAACGTGGCTTAGATGACAAATAATAAGGCCAACCTAAATATGCAAGACAATAATGTAGCCATTAGATGTAAATAACTGTTTCACATAAACAAGAGGGACAGATTCCAAACCAAATTCTATCAATAAGTTAAGGACAGAAATTCCTGTCTTTAAAGTCTTAAAATATAATATTGCAATATATCTATATTATTGAGTAATGTATCAGATCCTCGATCAACCTAAGTAAAACCGTATTTTTGAAGATTAAGCAATGTAGAGGACAATGAGAACATTTGTTAGAAAGTGCAATAGTCATTTACACACTGTCAATAGGTGATTAATTATTATTACATTCTGGAACCAGATATTTCAGCCTGTTTGGAGGGCTCAGAACATGAAAATTCCAAGATCTGGAATAAGCAAAAACAATGAAGATTTTGTAAAGGATGTGGTGGTCATTGTGTATTACTGAAAATGTTAATGGTATATGTTGCTAGAAATTATAATGTGTATTCTACTTATCAGTAAGAGAAATAGGAAGTCATAGAAAAGTATCTAGATTGTGTTAGGGACTATAACAATATCTAGTAAAACAACACTATTAGAATAGTAAAATAATTGAAGACATAAACAAATAGCACAAAATATCTAATAAGAAACGAAAACATTTCAAGGTTGAATTCAATGCTACTACATCTTCTTTGGCCTTTGCGATAACTTTTGGCCTTTCTTCCTATAGGAATTACCTTGTGAGGTAAATGACAAAGGAACTTTAACTTCACTTCTTCTTAATTGGTATTTGTATTTGAAACTTATTCTAAAAACTACTTGTTGTGGCTTGTGTCTAGATGTTCCCCCAAAGTTGCATGTGGTAATAGGTGGGGCTTTTCAGAGGTAGCTTGATGTGTTGTGTGTGATACTGGGATTAAATGTGTGATTCTGGGATTAAGGGTGTGTTATTAATAAATTAGTCCACTACTAGCATAGTTCTGGGTGTTGATAATGGGAAGGCCACCCTGGATGTGGGGAGGGGCACCACCAAAAGGGTGGGAAACCTGAAAGGGATAAAAGGGAGGAGCAAGCTGCTGCTGCTGCTGCTTCACTACTTCACCGCTTTGCTGCCTTCTGCCTACCATAAACTGTTTCTCTTTTGTAATGCCCCTCTGCCAGGCCATCATGTGTTGGAGCCATCCAATTATCAACTGAAACATCTACAAGCTGTGAGCTACAATAAATCTTTCCTCCTGTAACTTTGAGTATTGGATATTTTGTCTCAGCAGTGAGAAAACTAAGATACTACTCTAATTAAAAAAGACCACAGAATATGTTTCTAATGATATCCTAGCAAAAAGCTAGCATAGTTGTACTAAAAGCTTTACCCATGCTTCTAGTGACTTCAACTAATCTTAAACACATAAAAGGACACAAAGAAATAGTTTGTGAAAAGTAATTTTTTTCCTATATCTTCTCTTTGTATAACCCAAAAATATCACTGGCACCAATTTTATGTGTCTATAAAGATGTCTATTTTATGCTTGAAAGTAAAATCAAGCATCACCATTGAAGGTTGTTAAGGCCAAAGATAATTTGATAGGAGTCAATCTACATCACTCAAATTTCTTTGGTTGAAAGTGAACAAAATCCCATAAATAAAGAAGTAAGGCAATTTCTGGGTTAAAGCAGAAAATGGTGTAACTAGTGAGGGACCCAGCCAATGAAACGCATCAGAAATGGAGTCTCTGCTGACTTTCATGTTCTTACATCTTCCCTCTCCCACCACTTTCTGTGTCAACTGCATTATTTATCAGTGAGATTTTTCTTTCCACTTTCTCTCCAGTGTGTGTACTCCCACCCTGATTAGATATGTCCAAGGGGTAACTGGTTAGATTTTTCTGGGTCTCAGTTCTAGACTCCGAAGAGAAATCCAGTGTTTTAGTCTGGATTAGCTGTCCGTTGAGAGGGCAGTGCTTTGTTTCCAGGGAAATGGGTGCAGGGTTTGCAGTTTTCTCCTAGGGAATGTGAGTGCTCACTACCAAGAAAGTTTTCCAGGTTCTCAAGGGGCTGGTGGGGACAGCAGGTTTGCAAATCATGTATATAATATGCTAAATCTCATAGTTCATAATTGTTTCACTTTTTTCCTTTTGTAGTTAACAGATTACTAATTTCTATTGTTTTGTGTCTGATCTTGACGTGAGAAAAGTCACATTCTTCTACTCTGTTCTTTAAAATTTTCTAAGTCCTAACTTCATTAGGTTTGTCTTACCCATTGTGCAAAATCCCCACTGGGAATTTTTATGAATATGTATAGTAATTTGAGATCAACATTTTTTAATTTTTTGGGACAGGGTCTCACTATGCCATTCAGGCTGAACTTGAATGGACTGTGTAGCTCAGACTGACCTCAAACTGGTGACAATCCTTCCTTAGCCTCCTAGGTGCTGTGTGCTCGGTGTACACAGGTGTGTGCCACCACACCAGTCTGAGATTAACATTCTAAAACTACTCTCTACATGCCTGGGAATAATATATTTCATAATATATTCATTTATTTTTTCTCCAATCATGATTTATACTTTTCTCTATGATTACATGGCACATTTGCTATTATATTCATTCCTAGGCACCGTATAAATTTTGTTTCCATTATGAATGAGTTTTTCCTATTATATTTTTTGGGGAAATTAGTGATATATTGTAGTAGCAGTGATTTTTATTGGTAATTTATTCAGTTACTTTGCAAAATTATTTTATTAGTTGTACTAGTTCTTAGGTATATATTTGATAATTAAACCAACAATATAAAAATTTATTGACTTTTATGTTTCCTATACAGTTTTCCAAAATCTCTCAGTAGTGTAATTTGTTTTATTTTTAATTTACTTACTATTTTCTTTTCCTTAGCTTCCTGAGGTGAATATATTACTCATTCATCTTCAATCCTTTCTCTTACAAAAGGTCCACATAATGGTATGAAATGTAGCTGAGATTTTAGATGCATTCAACTGATTTTGAAATTGTTGTATTTCAGAAATACAATTGAAAAACATCAGGCCCCCAAATTCAAAGACCCAATCCAAAAATGGGCATCTGAGATGAATATGCACTTCTCAGATGAAGAAATACAAATGGCAAATAAATACACGAAGAAGTGTTCAACATCACTGGTCATTTGAGAAATGCAAATTAAAACAACATTGAGATTCCATCTCACTTCAGAAAGAATGGCTGCCATCAAGAAATCAGCTGATAACAAATGTTGGTGGGGCTGTGGGGAAAAAGTAATGCTTCTTCACTGTTGGTGGGAGTGTAGACTGGTACAGCCACAATGGAAATCAGTGTGGAGATTCCTCTGAAAACTAGGATTGGAAATCCCATTCAATCTAACTATTTTCCTTCTGGGTATTTTCCCAGAAAAATTGAAAATGTCATGCTACAGCAATATATGTGCACCCGTGTTTATAGCAGCACAATTTGTAAAAGCTAAATCTTGGAAACAACCACAGAATGGATAAAAAAGATGTACTATTTTTAATCTTGAAGCTTTTATAGGTAAATGGATGAAACTTCAGAACATACTCATAAGTGTAATAAACCAAACTCACAATTGTAAATATTGTATGGTTTCCCTGGTGTAAAAAAAAAACTGAAAGAGTGATAAGATCCAAAATGTACAATAGATATTGTCATAATGAAGGGAAAAGAAAGTGTCAAAAGGAAGGGACAGAGCCGGGCGTGGTGGCGCACGCCTTTAATCCCAGCACTCGGGAGGCTGAGGTAGGAGGAGCGTTGTGAGTTCGAGGCCCGCTTGGGATACAACGCGAGTGCAAGGCCGGCCTGAGCTACACAGTGCGACTCTGACTCAAAAAACCAGGGACGGGAGTTTGGCTCAGCGGCTTACATGCCTGTCAGGCAGGTGTGAGGCTGTGAATTTAATCCCCGGTGCCGCACAAAAAAAAAAAAAAAAAAAAAAAGGGAAGAACAACTGGGATAGAGAAAAGGAGAGAAGAAAGAAGGGAAAAGATTATATGCATATATATATATATATATATATATATATATATATATATATATGATAGATAGCTATACTACTAATCTCTGTTAGTTCATCCAAAAGAACAGTTTGTGCTTTCATTGTTTGGTTGTTTGACCATTTTTCGTGCCTAAATCTTGTAACTTGAACAGCTACTACTAAAATAACAATATGCAATACATTAATTAGTGTTAATTTCCTACTATTTTTTGAAATTCTGTATCATTTCTATCCTTTGTTCTGTTTTGCTTTTTAAAATAAAAAGGAAATACATGCACACGTATAAATACATTTAAAAATTTTTCACTTCTGTTTTCTAATTCTCATTGTAATTTCTAGTGTAATTTAGCATTAGCATCATTTAAAATGACATTAACTTTTCAGAGTT
>RJWM01033501.1:0-20468 GCA_004363535.1 Dasyprocta punctata
CTAGTTCTCTGATCAAAATCTCTGATTATTATAGCCATTTCATTTTATCACACATAGAGCTGCCAAAAAAGTATATAAAAATAAAGTGTAGGATGATAGCAATTTGATTCTAGGTAAATAGGAATTCATGCATATATAAACCAAAGAGATTTAAGTAAAATCATAAGCCGTGCAAATTATATGTTTAAAAACAAAGAAGAAAGTTTTGTATTTGCTATCATAAATGATAAAGATTCTATATTAATCAAGGTAAGTGGACAGATCATCTGTGACTCCAATAAAATTACACATTTATGAATCTTGATAAGATCTCTTATACTCTATCAATTGTTTCGTGCTAATGTCTATTGAACATATCTTTGCAGATTGAAAAGACAAATAGACATAATTATACCAGTTAAAAATATTAAGACCAGAGAAACCTGTTGTTTTCCTATTTTAGCATGCATTAGAATAGACAATTCTAGGAAAGAGGAAGGCAAGTTTGTACATACAAAAGTGGAACTCAGTATAAACCCATAGTGGATTAATGGTATGAAATTACCAGAAGTTCTTTAAACTTTTTATAGAGTATCTTAGCATGAGATAAAATAGAAAATCCTTAAACAATTATTAGCAAGTATTTGTATTTATTTTCACATAAACTTAGATTTATATACGAACCTGCTTCATTCACTCTGTCTTTCGTTATTGTGAGATATTAAGAGATTCTCATTGTATGAATGCTTTGCACGTTATATTTTCCTTTGGGAAACCCAACAGGAACACGTCCAGCATTGGTGTGTTAGATATCTCTGGCTATTGTAATAGAATACCACAGACTTAGTGTTTAAAGAAACACAAAATTATTATTATGTAATTCTGGGTTTCAGGAGTCTCAAATTGTCTCACTAGGTTAAAATTAAAGCATTAGAAAGGCTTTGATGCTTTGGTCTTCTCTAGGAACTAAAGAGATAATCTGGGTTTTTAGGGTGCTTTGTGTGTGAGAGTGCGCCTGCGTGAGTGCATGTGTGTGTGTTAACCTTTTCCAGTTTCCAGAGGTTGACCTTATGCCTTGGTTTCTGGCTGCATTACCGTCTTCAATTCCAGCAATGGCCAACTGAGGATTTTTTCCATTATATCCTTCTAAATCTGACTCTTTCTCTGCTTCCTAATAAATTCAAAGGACATTTCTGATTACACTGGAATAACCCATGATATAATCAGTATTTTAAGGTCAGCTGATTAGTAACTTTAGCACTCCCTGTAACACAACATATTCACAAATTCAGAAGATTAGGATATGGGCATCTTGAAAGGGTGCATCATTCTGTGTGTAACATTTGGGTACATTATAATACACGTACGTGTTGCATATATTTCTATTCGTAGAAAAGATATGAAAGTAATGCTCTATTTTCAAAAGACAAGCCATAAGACTCATGTTAAAATCCTTATTTCCATGATCATACTTCCAATTTTTTGATGGTTCTGAATATATAATCACTATAAGTATATGCATGCAGATTTTTATGTTAACACAAAATTTTCATTTGATATGGACAATTTTCTTGGAGACAAATTAGAAGGTAAGTGTGGTTTTAGTTTTCTAATATTTCAAACTCTTTTCCAAAATGGAAATATCATTCAGCCAGGATAGCTTGGTATGTCCTCTCGTGTTGGAATATTTCTACTCTCATGTTACAGGAGAACTTTCCATTTCATTGCTTTTTAAAAAAATTCTTGCCAGTCTAATGAGTATAAAATGCATTCAGTTTGCACTTCAGTAGTGAGTAATGATACTAAATCTCTTTTCATTTTCTTATTTTCAACTTGTGTATCTTTTTTTTTTTTTTGATGAAATGCCAGCTTGATAGTTTGAGAAATTTTATTTGTGAGTTCTTTCAACTGCTTTCTTTTCATAATATTTTATAGATTTTGAACCTCGGTCTATTTTAATGGCACGTTTTGTAAATATTTTCTCCTCATGTGTGGTTTGTCTTTTCATTTATTTAACATTGTAAAGAATGATAATGTTTAAGGCGAAGAACTTGAATTCATCTATAATTTGAATGGATTATGCTTTGGGTATCATTCTACAAAGATCATTGACTCATTCAAGATTACAAATATTTTCTTCTGTGTTTTCCTTCAAAGGTTTATAGTTTATAATACATTTCAACATAATTTTGATATCTGTTCTAACAATTGTAGTTTGAAAGCACTCTCTTTCCTAAATTGTATACCAATCTGTGACAAAAATCATTGATTTTATATTTGTAAGTCTACTTTTGGCTATCTCTTATTCCATTGATTTATTGATCTCTCCTTTTACAAATACTGCACTTTCATAAATCTCATAATATTGTATTTAATTCTTCATGTAAAGCAATTATTTAGTGTGAGTTACATAATACTGTTCTTTAGAAAATAATTTTCAACTATTTTTGATCACTTGAATTTCCACAAAAAATAAGAATAGGTTTTCCATTATTTACAAAAATTTGCTAGAGATTTTATTCATAAAGCATTCAATATATAAATCTCTTTGGGAAGATTTATGTCTGTCTTTATAAGCATGAAAACTATATATATATATATATATATATATATATATATATATATATATCTTTATATATGCTCTTTCCATACCTAAATATAGGATATGTCATAATCTTTTGTATTTTAAAATTTGCAACATGTAGAACTCCTACTATTTAGTTAGAATTAAAGTAAGTAATTAATATATTATGATTCAATAATAAGACATTTGTGTTTAATTTACATTTCCAAGAATTCATTACCAGTATAAAATTGTGCAATTGAGCTTTTCAACATTGACCTTTATCTTAAAAGATTGCTAAATTCTCATTACTTTTACTGGTAGATTTATTTTAAATTTTTCAAGACTTTCCAAGTAGAGAATCATGTCATCTGCATACAGAGACTTTTTATTTCTTCCTTTTCAAATACTATAGAATTTATTTCTTTTTCCTCTTTCTATTTATGCAGCTAGAACTTCCAATATAATGTTTAAAAGGAATGATAAAGCAGAATATTTTTCCTATGTTGCCTCTAGGGACTTCTAGGGAAAACATTCAGGCTTAGATTAATATTTAGATTTGTGTTCTTATCATATAGTGGAAATTTCTTTCTTTCTTTCTTTTTTTTTTTTTTTTTTTTTTTTTTTTTTTTTTTTTTTTTTTTTTTTTTTTTTTTTTTTTTTTTTTTTTTTTTTTTTTTTTTTTTTTTTTTTTTTTTTTTTTTTTTTGTGGCACCGGGGATCAAACTCACAGCCTCGTGCCTGCCAGACAGGTGCTTAAGCTGCTGAGTCAGACTCACAGCAGAAATTTCTTTCACTGTTAGTTTATAAGGAACTTTTACTATTCATAGAATTTAGAATTACACAAATTTTTTTTTTAATCTAACTACCAATCAAGTTCTTTCTTCGTTTGGAGTAATACTGTAAATTACTTTGATTTTTCAAAGCTGATCAAACCAACCATGAATTTCTGTGATAAATAAGATTGGTTATGATGCATTAACATTTTTATGAATACAACTTTATTTGACTTATCATATGTATGATTATCTCATATGCTGAAAATTTAGAATGTTATTTTTTCATGAAAAATTGTGTAATATCTGTCTACTTTTGATTTCAGAGTAATGTTAGTTTCATAATAAGTTGTGAATTCTTCTGATTTCTGAATTCAGGAACATTTATTTTGCATTGGCATTATTATTTGCAGAAACTTTTCATAGAGTTGGTTATGTTTTTTAGAGAAATTTTGACAACTTTATTTATGTTTAATTTATATAATATTGAACATGCTCACTTTTATGTGTACTTCAGTGATGTTTAATAAATTTATATTCATGCATCTGTCACCTGAATTCAATTTTAAATCATTTCTATGACATGTACTAAATTGCATTTATAATCATTTTCTTACATTCTTCCCATGCAACTATTTATGTAATCTTTTTTCTTTTCTAGATTTTTAATATAAGTGGTATCAACTAATATATGGTGTTTGCAACTGGCTTCTGTCACTTAGGATAAAGCTTATGAAGTCTGTACATGTTGTTGTGTAAGCCTGTTGTTTGTTACTTTTACTTCTGGGTAGATTGAATTGCATGGTTTTAACATGGATTTATTCACCAGTTAATGAACTGCAGATCACATTAAATTCTGAGTTACTAAAAATAATGTCTCTAAGAACATCCATGTATAAATATTTGTGTGTACTTAGATTTTCTTTCATTTGAGTAGATACCTAGGAGTAGAAATGTTGAATGATACCATAAATTTGTTCTTATTCAATATGGGGACCTGGCTAAGATCCTGCCTATAAGAGGGGTATGACAAAAGGATGAAATAATAAACAGACACAAATTTAGCAATGCATGACAGGTGCTGGGAGGTCAGTGCTTCAGGATGGACATAGACAAAGACACTCCAAGCTAGCCATTATTTATTGAGTGTATACAACAATCAGAGGGATTACCAAATGACTCAGAGGGCTGTAGTAACCTTATGCTAATGAAGATCTTTATGTCGATGAGGACGGTGGGAAGAGATGACCAGTTAAGTAGGAGTTTGTCCTTTCTCTAAGGTGAACCTTTATTCTATTACTACTGGGTTCTCAGGGAACCAGGATGTCTTCAGCTGGTACAGTCTTGCCCTGGGACGTCACAGCATCTCGGGACCACTGAGGCCTCAACTGTGACCCGAGGCACACAGAATTATGTTTCCACACCCCGTATTCTGCCAGCAGGGCAAGGCACTAACCCTTGAGCAAGGCCTAATTTAATTAATTTTGAAATGATTATTCCCTGGTGCCGCAAAAAAAAAAAAAAAAAAAGGAATGATTATTCCCCAACAACTATCTGGAATGGTCCCCGATAATTCAAAGTACCATCAAATCCTTCATGAAGTAGTAGTTCTTTGTAGTTTTAATTTAAATTTTACTACAAATATTGTTCAACATCTTCTCTATGGCTTCTGAGATTTTTATGTGTGTGTGAAATTTGCATTCAAATATATTCCCATTTCGAAATTTAGTCACTTATCTTCTAATTGAAGCATTAGATAGAGCTCTACAGAAAAGGTTTTAAGTATAAATTCACTTCTTTAACAAAGATGGGGCTATAATATTTAACTTTTCTCCTTGTGGGCACTCCAGTAGTATGTGTCTTTTCAGAAATTTGTTCATGTAAATAATCAGATCTGTCTTCATAAAGCTGTGTATATTTTATCAACTTTTTAGGACCTTTTGAATCTTTAGGCTATGACACTACTTTTTTCCAATGTTGGTAGTTTGTCTCTTCTTCAGCGGTCTAGTACATGTCAATCAATTGTATTGATCACAGAAGCAGCTTTTTGTTTCCTTTTTGATGTTCTTTATTATTTATTATCCATCTCATTTGTACTTAATCATCATTTTCTCTTTATGGTACTTTACACTTAATTTACTTTTCTTGTTCTTGTATTTTAAAATGGAAAACTGAGGTCACGATTTTGACTTGCTTCACTTTTCTTAAATAGATACCATCAATTTATACTTAAATACAACTTTAGCGTTATCCCACTAGCTCTAATACATTTTGCTTTCATCTTCCATTGTTTCTGAGTGCTTCCTAATTTCTGCTTTTATTTCTTTAACCCATAGGTTATGTAGATGGCCCTTGTTATAGAAAGAATCCATATCCAAATACTCATCATAAATTGAAAATATCACCATTCAGAAATATATTGAATACCTGGCTTATGAAACACCATAGGTTAGTAGCTCAGTACATTGATTGGGTACCTGTGTGCTTGTGTGGCGACCAGAAGCTGTGACACATTGTCTCTGCCCAGTATCACAAGAGGGTATCAAATTCTTATTTCTTGTGCAAGACAAGAGTAAAGTTCAATGTAGAATTTCTTCTCAATTGCATAATATTTTCACCACATTAAATTTGAAAAATAGCCAAACAATGAGAAGTTGGGTACTGTCTGTTAGAAATAGAGATTTGCTTTCCAAATATTTACATATTTTTGTTTTTTGCTCATAAAACACATTTTGCTTACTTTTATTATTATACCATAATTTGTATATCTTGAAAGTATTTTAAAATTTACTGAGACTTTTTATGCAATAAAATATATTCTATCTTGGAAGACTTAGGCACACTTGGAAAAAGATTTGTGTTCTATTTTGTTGGGGAGTTTTCTATATATGACATTTAGGTCAAGTTATTTAAACATGTTGTTCAAATCTGCTGCATTGCCTCTTTTGTGGTTTATTGGTTGCATTTATTATTGAGGAATGGGCTATGACTTCTTTGTTTTCATCATTTTTCTGCCTTTATATTAAATATTCTGTGTCATTCCATTTAATCAATGTATTGTCTATTGGTTTCATTATTTCAGTAGTTAACTTAATGTTCATAATATATGTCCTTAATCTACCTTCCAGTGATACTATTCCACTTCAGCAGAATTCTAGAATAATATACTCTGATTCTCTTCCCTGTTTTTAAAATTCTGCATGATACATTTGAAGCCTAATTATTTAATTGCACAACACATTGTTATTTTTGTTTAAATAATTATTTCAAATAGACTAAATCATACTGAATACATATTCAGCCATGGATTTCTTGTTGTCCCTGGACCCTTCCTACTGATCGGTATTTCTACCTGATACCCTTCGTCTTCCCCTGGAAGAGCTTCATTATTCTTTCCAGTGCAAACAGCTGGTGACAAACCCTTTAGCTCTCTTACATTTTTAATTGTCTTTTGGCAGATTTTAGAAAAATACTTCCACTAGGTATAGAATATTAAGGGGGGGTTGTTGGGTTTTTGTCATACATTAAAAATTCTACACTCTTGTTTTATCCCTTAAATAGTTTTCAACAAGTGTCAACTGCCTTCTTTATCCTCACTTCTCTCTATATGAAAGTACCACCTATTTAGATAGCTTTTAAAATTTCACTTTATCACTCGCTGTGAACATTTGGATTACATTTTCATTAATTTTTACAGTTCTTAGAGGTTTTTGTGCTTAGGATTTATTAAATTGTTTGTTTATAATTTTCATCAATCTTACAAAGCACCGGCCATTCTGCCTTCATGTATTTTTTCTGTCCTCAGTCTCCCTTCTTTTCTCTTTCAGGGACTTTGGTTTTAAATATATGAGCCTATATGAAGATTGTTCAAAATTCATTGATGTTCTCATTATTTTATTTTAACTATGGATTGAGTTCACTTGTCTGTCTGAAATATATAACCCTCTAATCTCTCTTCTTTTTATTGTAGTTTTTTATCTGTGGAAGTTTGATTTGCTTGTTTTTTGTTCATGTTTCTCATTTCTCACTACACAAGTGCAATTACAATAAGTGTTTTAACGT
The DNA here is from genome assembly GCA_004363535.1 of Dasyprocta punctata. Taxonomy (NCBI): domain Eukaryota; kingdom Metazoa; phylum Chordata; class Mammalia; order Rodentia; family Dasyproctidae; genus Dasyprocta; species Dasyprocta punctata. The sequence continues at coordinate 7,381 of RJWM01033501.1, forward strand.
CAATTAAAACAATTGAACTTTTGTGTCAGTTCTGTCAGTTCTGGGTAGCTTTTGATGGACAATTATCCTCGTTATTGTTCATGTTTTTTTCTGCTTCATTTCATACCTAGTAATTTCTCAAAGCTTAATGTGAAGTTCGGTTAGTTTTACTTTTTTGATGTTGGATAATTTTATACGTCTATAAATACTCTCTGACTTTCTTATGGTTGCAATTAAGTTAATTGGAAGCAAATTGACCCTTCTCTAGCCTTCACTTTAAATTTCCGTTGACAGATCTCCATCATTGCTAGCGCTAGAGCTAATCATTCTTTTATGAATCCTGATTTAAGACTTTCTTAAGTACTGTACTAAAGCCTCATACATTACAAGCTTTCATTTTTGATATTTTTAAATCAACAGGAACTGTTCCTTAATTTCTCAAAGGTAGTATTATTCAGTAATAGTCTGGCTTAGCTAGTTTGTTCCTATGTCTTGTATGTCAGTCACCTTCATTTTCCAATGCCCAGGGTCTCAAAATCTATAGTTTCATATATTTTGTCATTTTATTGTTCATTCAGAGAGAAATATGATCCCAAGTATCCCCTCTTTGTCACAAGCAGAAATATATCTTTATGATTTTGATTGTTATTATTGTCTTGTTATTCCCTGCTATGTCAACATGCTTCATATACCTCAAAGTCCAGAGCATAAATGAATACTTCAGTAAATTATAACTAAAATATATAAGACTTTCTTTCTCAGATCTCTGTATAACAATCTTATTAACTCAAACTGAGAATATATTAGAATTTTGATAGTAAAATTATAGTATCAACTGAGTTTTATTTCTTTATTAACGTGGGTGATATAATATAATTACATCTTTACTTCATATCAGCAATCAACCATCAGAAATGCTCCAAATAACATCATAATCCAGAAAGATAAGTTTTATTTGAATTAGGATTAATCATGATATCTTGCTAGTCATTTTTACATTTCTTTTTACATAGTTTTAAATAATACTTCTTAAATGCACCTGATAGAATTGTCCAACTCGTAAACTTTTTACCAAAATTGGTAAATCTTCTCCTCTATATTTTATTTTGTTTAGCTTTTAATACATTTTTCCTTAATTATGTGTGAAATAATTTTTTTATAACAATGTTTATTTAGAAAAGAACTATTGGCTCATGGTCAGAATCCTTTAGAATTCTGGTTGTGTCTATCTTTCCAGTTTCATTGTTACCTGAACACTTAATTAATATGTCAAACATTGTATTCATCAAAATGACTAATAAACATGCTTTTCAACATAGGATGTTCTTATTAAATTATGAACAGTTACTGCTTCTTGGAATAATTGTATGCAAATGTAAACTGAACACATGTTAAATTAGACAAAAGCTAGACAAGATGGAATAATACTAATATTATTTCCACCTATATAATCACAATATATAGAGTATTTTAGAAAGTTCTCTCAGTATTATATGACTGTGACAAATTTAAAATATCTTTCCTTTCAGTGTATGTATATATACACATGCATCATATCTATCATTTTATAGTCAGTGTGTATTCTCAGGGTTTATAGCACTGATATTTTACTGTTCTATTAAATACTTTTGGGTTGCTTTCCATGATTATTTATTTATTTATTCTATTGGTGCCAGGGATTACACTCAGGACCTTGAGTTTGCCAGGCAGGAGCTGTGCCTCTGTGCTGTATCCCTGGCCTCAATAATTTAAATTTTTTAAAAAATGTAAAAAGAAATATTAGGAAGATATTTATAAAGTAGTATTTAACTATATGACAATCATGTACCATTATGAAATAAATTCATATCAGATAATACATTTTATCATAATTATTAAGCAGGTCACTATTAACAAAAATACAGCAAAATTTTATTCCTTTTTGTCATTTACTTTTATTTTGAGTGCAAACATTTACTATGAACATGGTAACTAGCTAAATGCAAACATAATAAAATTATTTATTTTTATTTACCAGACTACCCACCTACAAGTGTCTGAAAAACAAATGTTTTCACACAGTCAATATTCTTTCAGCAAGTTAAACTTTAAAGATTTGCTTTTATATTAGAAGTCACTAGTTAATGGGAATTTTCTGTTGTTTTTGTACCAAAAACTCTCTGTGTTTATATAAATGTAGCAAAGAGGTCATCCAGTGTCTAATTTTCTTGGCTTTCCCCTACTTCACTTGGAGGTAATCGAATTGCCATTGCTTTAGATCAAGTAGCAGAATTATGATTAGAATGTGAAACACTATGCTACACTAGACAGAACGCAGTCATTAGTGAAACTCAAATTTGGAGTGTTTGAGAATGTGAAATATGATCAAGAATAATCTCTAAGATAAAAACACTTTCACGATGTTAAATATTAGATGTGGTTATCTATTACTATTCCTACCCTTTCATTTTAATAATATAATCTCAAATTTTATCTAGATATATAACTACTTAGCTCAGAACTATCTATTTCTCTTTCAACCTGTTGTATTTGACTTCTAGGCTATGAAACATAGGCCAAAGTGTTGCTTACAATTTCAAAATGTACCTTACAAATCCAGAATAGATGTTTCTCAAAAAAGACATACAAATGGCCAAGAGATACGTGAAAAAATTGTTCACTACCAGCAATCATTAATAAATGCAAATTAAAATCACAATAACATATCAGCACAGGCATTTCAAAGTGACTAATATAAAAAACAAGAAAGATAAAAAGTGTTGACAAAGATGAGATGAAAAGAGAACCCCTGTACAATGTCAATGAGAATGTAAATTAGTACTTTAAGTATCGAAACAATATGGATATCCTGCGAAAAGCTAAAAGTAGATTTACTCTGTGATCGATCTAACATACAGATATATATGTGTGTATATGTGTATAAGTATATGCATATATGTGCATATATACATCTATAAATATACATATATATATTATGGACTTGAAATCAGTATATGAAAGAATTATCTGACCTCCATGTTCATCGAAGCCTTAGTCATAGTAGCCAAATTACAGAATCAACTTAAATTTCCATCAATGGATGATGCATAAAGAAAATGTGAATAACACACACACACACACATACAATGGAATACTCTGTGGTCATAAAAGAGATGGAATTTTGTTATTGGGAAAAAATGAACGTGGAGCTCATTATGCTAAGTGGCTTTATCATTATATTAATACAGGCAAAAAGAGCAAAACTCCATGTTGTCACTTAACTGTGTAATCTAAAACAATAAACAAATCATAGAAGCAGAGACTTCAGTAGTGTCACCACAGGAGGGATGGGAATGAGGAAAATAGAAGGTGGTGTTTAAAGAGTACAAAATTGCAGTTAGAACGGAAGGAATTAATCATAAATAAAAAATATATGAAAAAAGAAAAGAGAAGACAAGAAACCTCCCCGTTTGCCTTCTGCTGGGAACTGTCTGTGTGGAATGAGCGCATTAGTGTGACTCTGTACCTCGCTCAGTCTCCCATGCAGGAGTTGCACATTGAGAGTAGCAAAACACCACCTGGTAAGCGTGAGGTCTTGAGTTTGATTCCTGGGGCGGGAAGGAACCATGTTCAGAGACTGGCAGAGCAACAAGATGGAGGAGATCGGCTGTTCAACATTCTCAAGTCTCCATTATCGCGATGGATCACATCCCATTGTAAAGCTGAGGGAGAGACAGCCCCGGGAGCGTTCCGATGCACAAGAATGCACAGGACGAGCTATTTAGAAATATGTTTTCAGTCTGTATTTATCTTCATATCATAACTGCAATAATGATAATAAAAATATTTTAGAGTGTATCTTGCAGCTCTTTGAAGCAAAATGATATTTAATTTAATGTCATCAAACTATTTACATTCACTAAGCATCAAACAGTTGAATTTAGCAAGAGACAAGTGGAGGTGGGCCAGTGAGGACAAGTTAGTATTTAAAATTTACTGTACATTTAGGTACACTTTTTTCAAGTTACCTGGGTTAACTGATGACAAATTTTTCATTGTAAAATATTTTTGAAAGTTAAAAAGGTATTAATAATTAAATAACATGTTGGAGGGCTGGGGATTTAACTCAGCAGCGCAGCACCTGCCTGGCAAGCACAAGGTCATGAGATTGATTCCAGGTTCCAAAAAAAAACAAAAATAAAAGCAACAACAACGTAAATATTGGATAGATTTTGATAGTTCGTTTATATGATAGCAATATAGGAAATTTATGTGACATTGAAAGACACGTTATTTACCTATTTTAAAAAACAGATATGTGAACTGAAAAGAGAATAAAACTAAGTGTTAACAAAAATAATGAGAAAATAAGCTTACAGGTTAATTTTTAAAATTTTTTTAAATTAAATGATTGCTACAGAAATCAATTTCTGCCTAGTGAATGAGAATTTCTCCCAAATGTTTAATTAAAAAAAGAATTTCACCACTTTCTCGTTCCAGATCTTACCAGTATATTTACACAATTAGGTGGGACAATAAATTGTAGCTAATTATAATTATTCCTGAATATTGTAATATATTGAATTATCAGGAAGTTTTAGGAATCCAGGTAATATTAGAATGGTATTCTACTGATGAATATAAAGAAATATTCAACTTTAAATATGTTATTTTGGGGGATTAGCTCAGTGGCATAAGCATCTGCCTGGCAAGTGTGAAGTTGTGATTTCAATCCCCAGTACCAAAGCAAACAAACAAGCAATATATATATACATAATTTATTTTGCTGAAAATCTTACTTTTTAGTTAGATACTTTACGTGCAAAGAAATAGCAGTCCGTTGAAAAGTGGATATTTCAGATATTCAACTTAAATATTAAATATTTCAAAGTTAGATATTTATTTAAAAGACTTACAAAATTTGCATTTAATTTTAATGAATAAAAGAAAATCTTTTGATTTGTTTATATTTTTGTCTCAGTATCCCTTGGATATATAGATGAAAACTTGACGTAGTGAAAGTAGTATTAAAAAATTCCTCTCAATACTGACCCTTTTATTAACGGTTTCTTCATCAAGAGTTCAAACACTCCTTTTCCTTACAGATTCTTGCATAGACATTGTAAGTAGTTACATAAAAATGACCACACTTTTACATTTTATTTAACAGTACCAAGAAAACCGTATTTAATGTTGAAGCAGTGGATAATGTTACATAACAGAATCAGAAAACTCCATCTGAAAACAGAACAACTTACGTGATGAGGAATCAAGAAGATACTGTGGAGAAAAGGCACGCGTTTCAATAAATGAAATTTGGAAGTTATATCTAGATGAAAAGAATGATATTGGATCTTTGTTTTAAATCATCCGAAAACACTGAACTGAATTAAAGACCTAAACCTAAGACCTGAAACTCAAATTTTGAAGAAGAAAATCTTCTTGTCATTCCTCTTGCTGATGATTTTTTTTGACAGAATAGCAAAAGCACAGACAATAAAATACATACAAATAAGTAAAACTATCCGGATGTGGAGACACACGCCTATCAATTCAGCCCTTGGAAGCCTGAGGCAAGAGGGTTTCAACTTTGAGCCCAGCCCAGGCAACTTAGCAGCTTAGCAAAATGCTGTCTCAAAAATTTAAATATTATTTTATTAATAATAAGTAGCAGGGCAGGGGATGTAGTTAAATGTGAAGACTAACAAGTACTAATAAAAATAAAAATGGAAAAAAAAATCTAGAAAAGGCAAAGTAGAATTAATGGAATTGTTTTAGAGAACAGAGTCAAGCAAATTTACAGTCATGCCCAGGTGTCTCAGGTTTCTGTAGAAGGGGAATAGAGGACAGTAGCTATGGATGGGCTCTATACGGAGACAGCTCACAGTTGAAGGTGAATCTTTTGAGTTAAAGCAGAAATTGCAGTAAGTACTGAAAGAGAAACAAGAGCCAATCTGGATCTCACAGACCCAGGGAAGAACTTAACGTGTATTTTCGGTCTCACAGGGACCGAACAAAAAGATTTCAGCAGAAAAATTGTATGGTCTGATTTTCTTCAAAAATGTGTCTCTGGTATGTGGATGAAGAATATACAGTGATACAAAGGGCAAGAAGATGAAAACAAACATCCCGATAAGAATGGAATTTCAGCAGTTCAGGCTACAGGGGATGGAGGTCTTGGCAGGAATGACACAGTGTGGCAAAAGTGGCATGATGAATTGAAATATATATTTTGGAGTGGTCACTGAGACTTGCTGGAGGGATGCATTTTGGAAAGGTTCTTGAGTAAATTTTTTTAATTGAAGAAATAATTATGTAACATAAACTTCAAACGTGTAAATTCAGTGAGTTTCAGTATATGATCAGAGTTGCACCATTGTCATCACAATAACCTTTAGAATATTTCCATAATCCCCAGTAGAAATCCTGGACTCAGTTCTCAGCTCCCAAACACCCATCCCACCCCCAGCTATAGGCAACCATTAATCTATTCTTTAACCTTTAGGTTTTCATAATCTAGACATTAAACATAATCGGAATCATATGGCATGTGGTCTGAGACTGACTTTTTCAAGTAGCAAATTTTTCTCGGTATTCATTCGTATTATACATTATGTTAGTACCTTCCTTTTTTAGCCAAGTAACATTTTACTGTATCTCTATGCTAAATGTAAGAAGTGTGAGTTCTTTTCATCTTTTTGGGGGCAAATTTTGATAATGATATTAAGAACACATGTACATTTTCGTGTGAGCATACATTTTCATTTCTCTTGGATACAACCCTATTAATGGAAATCTTCAATCAATTATACCTCATATATATAATTATATGAAGAAATTGTATCAATATTTCATTGTAATTAAGAGTGTCCTGCTTTCTGGGGAATGTAGATGCCTATTAGATCTGATTAAATGGACTGGTAGCATTGTTCAAGTTTTCTTTTGTTGTTGCTGTATGTTGTTCAAATTCTGTCTAGCAGCTGATTATTTAAAGCAACGCTTTCTGTCTGGTTGAACCCCTTTTTCTTGAATTGTTCCAAAGGCAGATCCAGAGGGAAACTGAGAGTGAGTCAATCCTTGACAGAGCTGCTTAGAAATCAACAGACAAGCACTCAGTGCCAGGGTAATTGACCCAAAGCATTTATTTTACAAACTCCCATGTAAAGGATTCTCACAACAGCTGAGGAAGAGATGTGCTATTCAGCTACGTCCATAACGTGAGGTCAGGTTGTGCAGCATGTGTGAGAGTTTGAAGAGCTTGGCTCATGGTGGGGGCTACTTTCTGTGACACTCACAAAATTTTTGATCTTTCAGTGTTTCAAGCAATAACTAAACAACTTTATTGTGTCTCAGAACTTCTGAGTGCCCATCTTTGGTTCAAGCCTGCAGGGGAAAACACATACCTAGCTAAGTCATTGACCAAGCAAGACACTATTTCTTGAATAGGACAAAGAAAGAAAGAGAGGAAAAGTGAGGGGATTCACATACGTCTGTTTGTGTTGAAGTTTTGCTTTTCTTGGGTTGTCTAGTTCTCCACTAGTCAAAGTTTCTGCTTCACGTGCTTTGTGGTTCTGCTGTTGGCTGCATGAAGGCGTGTAATTGAATCTTTCAGCTGGATTAACCATTTTATCATAAAAAAGAGTCTCTATAATATTGGTATTATGTACCTTTTTGTTTTAAAGATTCCATTTTTCAAAGACTATACCTAAAGCAGCACTTGATTGGTTGTTGGTGGAATGATAAACCATTATCTACCATTTTACTTTTATCCTATTTGAATTTTTGAGTTTAAAGATTGTCTTTTATTGTATGTAGACAATAGCTGGATTTGTTTAATCCAAATTCATTATATTCTATTTATTGGATTCTTCATTTCATTTAAAACTCTTAATATGATTGATTACCTTCTATGATTTCATTTTTGGTATGTCTCATGCTTTTTGTCCTTCTGGTCCTCATCTACTGCTTCTGTTTGCATTAAATATTTTCTAATATAGCATTTTTATTTTTTAAATTAGCCATAGGATGATAAAGCTATTTCTCATAAATACTGTTAATGTTTTATTACTTCTAATGCATATCTCTAATTTTCAGAATCTCCTGCAGATATACAGTAGTTTAATCTCAGAGAGATATAGAAGTGTTTCCTCCTCAACAACTCCTTGTACTGTCTCTCCATTCTGTGGTATCATCATTATATCTTGCAATTTATTTATGCTAAAATCCACAATGAATTGTATTTTATTATTCATAAACTATTATAGCTCTTAAATGAGTTGAAAGAAGAAAGCTTGGGAAGTACATATTTGTAGTTTTTTATATTAATCATTTTATTGAACACTTCTGAGTCTCAATCATTTCCATGGATTCATGTTATTTTGTAGAGTCATATCTCTTAACAAAGAAAACACTACTTCTCTGACTTCTTTGGACTCATTTTGCAAATATGTTGCATTACTATGATATGATACTGAAAAATTCTATGAAATCATTTTATCTGATTTTTTTTACATAGAGTTGAGAAAGAGGAAGAATGCATTTATTCTTTTCTAATGGCATAATAATTTTGCTAGATTTTTTTTGTTTTGTTTGTGTGAACTTGAATTACTGTTTGCAAGTATTTGCTTTCAGCCTGAGGAATTTTTTTCTAATATTTTTTATAATGTGGGTCTGTGAACAACACATTTATTCAATCTTTACTTATCCAAGACTATGTCTTGCTTTCATCTTTAAAGATAGCTTGCTGATTGAAGAATTCATAGTTGACGTTTTTTCTGCCTTTGAACACTTTAATGCAATATATCACTGCTTTCTGTCCTCCCGTGTTTTGGATGAGAAGTCAGCTATTATTCTAGTAATTGGTGAGTCATTTTTCTCTTGCTACTTTTGAGAGTCTGTCCTTGTCTTTGACTTTAATCATTTTTACTGTGATTTGTCTATGTGTGGAACTTTTTGTTTATTCTATTTTGAGTTCACTGAGCTTCTTGGAGTGTTAGGCTATTATATTTTAATACATTTTAGAAAGTCTTCAGTAATTATTTATTTGAAAATTGCCAGGCCTCGAAATACACATATATAATCCCAGCAACCTGGGTGACTGAGGGAGAAGGGTTAGGAAATGGAGCCCAGCTTGCGCAATTTAGTGATTTGGTGATAATCTGTCTCAAAATCAAAAATCAAAAGAGTCACTAAGGTTGTAGCTCAGTAGGAAGGCACTGGGTCCAATCCCCTGTAAAGGAAAATAAATAAAAGTAAAGTTTTATTTTAAAAAATAATGCATTGAGGCATAAATTTGTTCATGAAATAATACACTTAAATCCTGACTCCTTTCCAGTGATAGTCTTTCACCTGCGTTTTGAGATTTGTTTTGATCCCCTAGTTGGCCACATGAATAATATTATCATTATCATTGTTTCTATGGTTTCTGTTTTAGTAGTCACCCAAGTATACAAATGTAAAATGTATTATGTTTTTGCCATTAAGATCAGTATTATAATTGTCAGAATAGAAATTTAGTTTGTCTAATACTAAAACTATGAAAGAACTTGCTTCAGTATATTTTAATAACCCTCTCTAGAGGGCTATTTCTGGAAATCTTAGGGTTTTTTTGATTTGTTTGTTTTGTTTTCTCTTTACCTAAACACTGATAAATTTGTGTTTTTATGGGGCTGGAGGGAGTGTAGTGATTATTGACAGCTGACTTCCAGAACTTTAATACAGTTTGGCAGGAGAGTAACAGAGAGAAAAATGATACATAATAACTGGAAGGAGAAAGATTTTTTTAAAGTACAAAAGAAAACTCAATTCAGTTTTTATAAATGAATCCATATGGGAAGGGGGAATTTACCAATTCCCGTAATTGTCCTGTCCAGGTCTTGGTTTTTCTCTGGCTAGGTGTGGTGGTTATGAATAGTTTCCTTGGGAAAGTCTTTCTATGGTACTAATTTTCTTTCCCTTTCTCTATTATTGTGAATTGTTTGAATTCTCAGGAAGACTGTTTCTGCACAGGCATATAGTTGGTCTTAGAAGTTTCATATTTACATCAGGTCCAGTGGCTACCAGATAAGAATTATGTGATACTTTTTGAAAGCAGAGCAAACCCCAGGAGGGTGTTTCATTCTTGAGTGTATCCCTGAATTAATTGCTTTGGTCAGAAAGAATCATAATCCTTTCAGAATTGAACCATCGCTAGAGAAAGACTCAGCTACACACGCCCTGGGGAATTAACCATGAGGACAATGTGGTCATCATTGTGTGTGTCTTCCCTTATGGAAGCTCTAGGAAGCTAATAGATGTCAACCAGGTATATTCGTTTGTCAAAACTTACCGATGTATGTAAATCTGTGCATTTAAAAAAAGTTTTTCTCCTTGATAAAATCTTTCAGGAATAATTTGACAAGAAATTTGAATATGACTTCAAATGAATAATTCCCTAGAAAAAAAATTACATAACAAGTATAGCTGAATGAGAAATAGAGACTCTGAAACGTTTTGTTTTGTTTTGTTTTGTTTTGTTTTTTTTGTGGCACTGGGGATCGAGCTCACAACCTCGCGCCTGCCTGACAGGCGCGTAAGCCACTGAGCCAAACTCCCGGCCCTAGTTTTTTGAGGCAGGGTCGCACTGTGTAGCTCAGGCCGGCCTTGCGCTCGCGTTGTAACCCAAGCCAGCCTCGAACTCACAACACTCCGCCTACCTCAGCCTCCCGAGTGCTGGGATTAAAGGCGTGCGCCACCACGCCTGGCTCTGAAACGTTTTAATCACTACTGACATTGTATCTTCAATTTAAAAATATGTAACAATTTTCAGATTTTTAAAAATCATCCATGTTAAAAAACCTACCCTTTCTAGTTGTTATTCTTTACTTCTTCTTGCATTGATGCACAAGTTAAAACAGCTTGGAAAATATTTAATGAAAAGCATTTAATGGAAAGTACAATATAAGATCAAAACCATGAAAAAAAATTGGCAAATATATTTGCAATATCTGACTAATCAGGTTTTTGTAAACAACATATTAAGTATAGACTACAATGAAAAACTTAGATAAATGCTATTACATTAAAAAATTATTCATCTAAAATGCACCAATCAAGATTGTACAAAAGAACTCAAAAACAGGGAGATATTGTCTGACAAATGTGTTTTCTGACAAAGAATCCGACAAATAATTTTTATAAACAAAGACTTACCAACAAACACAAAATGAGATAGAATGAGAAAAGAAAGAAACTGGTATTTTAAAGGAAAAAAAATGCTAGCAAATGCAAAAACCATATTTATCCCCAAAGCGACCAGGAAATATTAACAAAATGCAGCCATAGTAGCATAACTTTTTTTACATCGGATGGGCAAAAATTACTGTCTGGTAATACATTATTTGCAATGACAAGGAACTCACATACTCTCTGTTTGAAATGCACCTCAGTAGAAGTAGTTTGGAAATCAACGCGTTATTATCTAGTGGACTTGAAATATGAGTGCTTACCCTGCAGCAGTCCCATACATAGGTATAAAACTGGAAAAGTCGCTGCCCCAGCATGAGGGGAAATGTGCCCCCAAATCTTTATGGCATCATGGATTCTGAAATCCTAGAAACAAGGTAAATGATTGTCACTGCAGAATGGATCACTAAGAGTAATGTATCCGGATGATAGAATATAACATTGAAGAGAAATAGATGAGAATTACATTTATCAAAGTAGGTAAAACTCACAAACCTCAATCTGTGTGGGAAAACCTAGTTACTCAAAAATACGAGATCTGTGAATGTAGCTAAATGGTAGAGAACCTGCCTAGAATGTGTAGAGCCCTGGGTTTCACACTCAACACCAAAAAGCTGAAAATATAAATAATATTAAAAATAAAGATATATGTGATTGTGTGCATATAAATTATAAACAAGAAAATATTTGAAGAATACATACACATGTAATAGAGCTGCAGAATGGGAGCGATCAAACTCACTTCATCCCATCACTGATTCCTCTGCGGCTACCTCAGGGTGGAGGGACATGAAATCAAGGAGGAATAACTGAGTTTTTCACCAGTGTGAATAGTAATAGCTATTTCTTTATGTGGGTGTTAAACGAAATTATTTATTTTATATGTATGCATTGCAGTAGGTTTTTTTTTTTTTGGAAGATGAAGGAAAGCAGTATAAGACTTGAGCTAATAGGGACTATGGGTGAGGAAATGGTAAGACAAAAATATACAAGTAAAGAATTCATATCAGTTTAAAACCCAGCTTTTATTGAGGATCTACTAAGTGAATACAAGGCAGTTGTTCAGATACTGGATTGGTCGGGAGACAAAGGCAAGGAGATAAAAGGATGAAGGTGACATTTCTTGATCTTGAGAATTTAAATATGTATTTAGTCCTCCATTTCAAAACAGAAAACAGTTCCTAGTATGTGTGTTGTGTGGGAGGGGGAAACATAGGAGATGCCTAAACCTCCATGTTGATCCATGTGTGGTTTTCTCTGCAGCGAAACTCCTGAGGCTGGTGGGTTGTTGCTCTCCCTCATTACGTGGCTTCTCCTGGCATCCTCCAGGACAGTCAGAGTTTAAACATTCCACCCCTCTTCTCTTGGGGGTGACCTCAACTAACAAGTGTTGATCGAGCTCTCCTGCTCCAACAGAGCAGGACTGATGGACTAACTGGTGTACCACTGGGGATCTTTGCGGAATCAGACAGACAGACATACAGACAGATGGACAGATTGCATCCTCCTCCCCTTGGGATCCAGTGTGAGTTGCTTAAGTGGGGAGCCAGGAATTCCTCCTCCAGACCTCTGAGAAATCTCAAGGGCACACTTTCCCATCAGGACCTGGAGAGGTCCTTGCTCCATCCTCAAAGACAATGATGCGTGACGAAAGAGGTCAGCATGTTCGGTCTTCCTGGCTGATGCACCAGGTGCAACAGCAAGCAGAAACATCCAGGATTTAGAGGCAGGTTTATTTACATTGACTGGCACTGATCAGAATCATTCCCAAAATATCAGGCCCTGATCTCTGCTGGCCTAGGACTTATTTGGGAGAAGCAAGCAGAAAGTACAGAGGCAGAATGGCTTGTCACTTGGGGATTGGTTTATACAATGTTCATCATAGTGACCAGCTATGAATCACAGTG
>RJWM01033502.1:9820-20649 GCA_004363535.1 Dasyprocta punctata
TGTTGCATGGAGTATTGTTTTCTAGCCTTTGATTTTTAGTCTGTGAATTTCCTTTTGAGTGAAATGTGTTTCTTGTACACAGCATATTGTTGGATTTTGTTTCTTAACCCACTCTGCTAGTCTGTTTCTTTTTATTGGTGAGTTGAGACCATTTACATTGATTGATATAACTGATATGTACTGGCTCATCCCTGTCATGTCTTTCTGTTGCTCGTTTTCTACATTTTCTGTTTAATTATTTGCCCTACTTAGTGGTTTCCTTTTGCTGTTATTCATAAGATTGTGGCTATCTTTGTCTCTTTCTAGAGTGTCTTTCAGTACTCTCTGTAGTGTTGGTTTGGTGGCCATAAATTTCTTCAGTTCTTCTTTGTCATGAAAGTATCTTATTTCTCCATCAATTTTTAAGGATAGTTTTGCAGGGTACATCAATCTTGGTTGAAAGTTGTTTTCTTTCAGGGTTTGAAATACTTCACTCCAAGCTTTTCTTGTCTTAAAGGTTTGTGTTGAGAAGTCTGCCATGATTCTGATAGGCTTTCCTTCATAGGTGATCTGTTTCTTTTCTCTGACAGCTTTAGTATTTTGTTCTTGTACTGTATTTCTGATACCCTTATTATCATATGTCTGGGTGAGGATTTATTTTGGTTGTGGTTAATTGGGGTTCTGTATGCCTCAGTTACCTGTATTTCAGATTGTCTTCCCATGTTTGGAAAGTTTTCTGCTATTATTTCTGTGAACGGTCTTCATAGGTCATTAGTATTGATCCCTGCTGTTTCATTTATGCCTATTAATCTTATATTATTTCTCTTGGCATCGTCTTGCAGCTGTTGAATTGTTGTTTCTTGGTTCCTTACTATTTTTAAGAGATCTTTTCTTTTGTGGCCATGATCTCCCATGCTGTCTTCAAGATCTGAGATTCTATCTTCAGCTTCATTCAAGTGGTTTTTCAAAGTTTCCATGGAGTTTTTCATTTCCTGCATTTCCCTTTGCATCTGTTTCATGCATTCTGTTTGTGTCTTATATTGTTCATTCAAAGTTTCAATCATTTTCTTAAGTTCTTCTGTTTTTTTTATCTTGCTCTTCTTTAGATACACACATTTCTTTGGATTTCTCTATAGCTTCATCGAGCTGTTTCTTTACTGCATTTTCTATCATTTCAGAAAGTTCAGTTGTGTGACTCTCATTGTCTTCCATTTCAGTGTCTCTTGGATTTGTTCAGAGTGGGCTGGGGGGCTGAGACTGCCTCTTGGTCTTTCATTTTGTCATTTTCTTCTAGACCTATGTGGCTCTGTGTCCTGTGAGGCTGACCAGGTGTTCCCCTGGTGGGTTGCGCTGAGGCATGGGACCCCGTAGAGCTGGATCTTGTGTGCAGCAAGTGACGACAGCCTACCGGGGCTTGTGGGTGGAGACTTCAGCTTCCTGGGTGGGGCCAAGGCCTCCTGGTCCCAGAGAGCTAGGCAGAGTGTACCCCAGAGTGTTGCACCATCCTGACCCTAAGTCTGGGTGCAAGGAGTTCAGGGGTTCTGCTGTACCAGGCAAGCTTTGGTGAGTCCCAGGCCTACAGTGCCTGGGCCTTGCTTCTTGCAGGACAGGGCCCGCGAGCTCTAGGTTGCGGCATGCTGCTCCACTGAAGTATGGAGCTCGCACACTCTCTGCGCTCTGGTGGGGCGGAGCCCAAGTTCTCCAAGGCCCTGTAGCTATGCTGGTCAGTCCCTGATGAGCAGCTCTGGGATCCTGGGCTGGGCTGGGCTGAGTACCTCTGTGTCCTGCGAGGCTGGCTGGGAGTTCCTCTGGTGGGTCGCACTGGGCCACGGGGCCCAGTAGAGCTGGATCTTGTGCGCAGCAGGTGAGGGTGGCCACCCAGGGTGTGTGGGTGGAGCCTCCACCTTCCTGGGTGGGGGCTGAGGCCTCCTGTCCCAGGGAGCTAGGCAGAGTGTACCCTGGAGTGTGGCACCACCCTGACCCTAAGACTGGCTGCAAGGAGTTCAGGGATTCCACTGTACCAGGCAAGCCTGGGTGAGTCCCAGGCCTACAATGCCTGGGCCTTGCTTCTTGCTGGGTGGGGCCTGCAAGCTCTAGGATGTCGCCCACTGCTCCACTGAAGTACGGAGCTCATGCACTCTGTGCACTCTGGTGGGGAGAGCCCAAGCTCTCCAAGGTCCTGCAGCAATGCTGGTCAGTCCCTGATGAGCAGCTCTGGGGTCCTGGGCCAGGCTGGGCTGAGTACCTCTGTGTCCTGCGAGACTGGCCGGGAGTTCCTCTGGTGGGTCACACTGAGCTGCAAGACTCGGTAGAGCTGGGTCTTGTGCACAGCAGGTGAGGGCAGCCTCCAGGGGCATCCCATTAGAAATTAATTTGAGAATTAATGTGTATCTGAAAGTTTGAAGAAAATTAGCATAAAATGCAGACAGTCTACAAAGATTACATTGAATTTTGAAGTCTTGTGAAATATTTTTAAAAGTACCATAACCTAATGAAGTTTAACATATTTTTTCTGGGTTGGTGGTTTTATGAATATTTTCTGGAGGAGAAAAATAATATTTTAAAAGAAAATCTTTACTTGTCCTCTCTGACATAAGACTAACAGTGTGATTCTTCCTTACTTGTACAATCCGTCCCTCTGGGGCTGGGTTCAGCATTAAGGTCACAGGAAACAGAGCCCTCATCTTTCCCTCCACTAAAGCACTCATGCAAGAATTCTCCAAATCATGTGACACAGGAAAAACATTTTGAATATGAAAGAAAACTAAGTAGGTTTCCCTATATACTAATGATGAAACATATTGACTCTGAAATGATCTCCAGGACAACAGCTCATGTCATTAGTAATTATTGTGTATTGTAAAATTATCCAAGAAATAAAATTATAAAATATCTTCCAGAAGAGGTTGCAAAATTTTTCATTATTAATCAATTATTTATTGATTATGGGGACAAAAGTATCATGATTATAAATAATGTTATCATAAGATCAAGCGAAGAATTACAATGAAAAAATATTTCTACATATGGCTTCATGAATTAAACATTTTGGTAGAATTACCAGTCCATTTAATGTAGATGGGCATCATGTATCTAGAACTGTCAAATATCAAAGTTAAAAAGTGAATCCCAAAAGCAGCAAGAGAAAAATGCATGGAATAGTAAGGAATTCCAGTATGACCACCAGGGGACCCATAAGAGAATCCTCCAGGCCAAGAGAGGATAACTGATACCACCACAGTGCTAAAGGAAAAAATCCTGCACCCAGAGAAGCTGTCCTTCAGAAATGAAGGAGAAATAAAAACCTCTGCAATCAACAGAAGCTAAGAGAGATCATCACCATCCTGAAACTTACATAACCATGGTTGGACATTTTCCAACTGAAAGAAAAGCACACTGATAAGTAGCACAATGATGTCTGAAAGTACGATATTGGTAAAACTAAGTACACAGTCATATTCAAAATACACAAGTAATGTAATCCTGTAGTGTAAGTCGTGTTTTATTGTGCTAAAAGGAAAAAAATACTAGCAACAATAGTAATGTACTAAACAACATTTAAATGAAAAGATGTAAATTGTGACACTGAAACTTCAAGAATGGAGGAACTGAATGATTGTGTATATTGAGTGTTTTGAGATTTTTTGGTAATCAAAATAAATTGTTACCCTCTTAAAATAGTGTGTTATAGATATAGAATATTTTTGCAAGCCTCATGGAAGCCAAAAAGCTAAACTTTTAATAGCTATACTGGAAATAAAATGAAAAAAAATCAAATCATACTACTAGAAAAAATAATCACAAAGGGAGACAGTAGGGAAAGAAGGAAGAAAATAGATTCTGCAAAACAACTAAAAACCTGTTAACAGAACAGCAGTGGCAACCCTTGCCTGTCATCAGCAATGCTGAATGTAAAGCAGTTATTTCCTTCAATTAAAATACGTAAGGTAGCTAAATGGATGAAAGAAATGACCAAACTATTTGCTGTCTATAAGAGACTCCCTTTACCTATAAGAACAGATGTGGACCATATTTCATGCAAAAGCATGGACAATTTCATGTTCCTTGAAATTAGTTTAAAAAAGAAAGAAAGAAAGAAAGAAAGAAAGAAAGAAAGAAAGAAAGCAAGCAGAAAGAACTAAACCTAACTAGAAAATTTGACTTAAAGTTCTAAAAGGAAAAACAGTAAAACCAGACAAAGGTAAAGAAGTATATGCAGCAAGAGGATGGAGTCACTATAGATATATCATGGCACCAATCCCAAATCAAAACAACTAGGAAGTTACACAAAGATTAAAGTAGGAAAAAGTGAAATGGTAACTAAAAATACAAATAATAATGAAACAAAGAGGTGAGTTAAAAAAAGATAAACAAATCAACATAGCACTAGCCAAACTAAATATGAAAAAGATTGAAGAAATAAATGTGCAAAAATCACAGGTGAAAACATTATGACTGCACCACAGAAATACAAAGAATCATAAAAGAATACAATAAATAATATACAATGACAACTTGGGTAAACTCAGAAAACAGAATTCTTGAACTTGTGACATGAACTAAGATTGTTTTGTAGAAGAACAGACTTCCTACAAAGACCACTGATGTATGACACAACAGGTTTCCCATCAAAGGCAGTTACATTTGATAACTTCCCTACAGAATTCTACTAAACATATAAAGAAGAACTTCTACCAGTTCTTCTCAAATTATTCAGAAAAATGGAGAGAAGTATGCTTCCAAATTTTTTCTGCAAAGTCAGAATTACCCTGACACCAAAATCATATGGGGACACACACTAACATAAAAATTTAAATCTGTAAGCCTGATGAACACAGAAGCAAAATCCTCAATGCAATACATGAACAACAAAGTGAATAGCACATTGTAAAGTCATTCACCATGACCATATGGGATTCATCCCAAGGAATCAAAGAAGATTCAAAACATGCAAGTCAATATGACATGTTACATTAACAGACTAAAAGGCAAATCCATATGATCATTTAATAGATGTACAAAGAGAATTTGATAATATCCAGTATCATATGATTAAAAAGTAGGCATAAAAGGAATGTACATCAATACAGTAAAGACCATGTAATACACTCATAAGCAAGAGGGAAAATGGTGAATTTCCTCTTAAGATTTTTGGAGGAAATGGGGAGTCCATTTTTACCATTTTTAGCAAATATAGCACTAGAAGCTTTAGTTAGGGAAATTAAGCCAGAGAAAGGAATAAAATGTATATTCCCCCAAATTAGCATTAAATGGGTCCCATTTGAGATGACTTGATCTCACTACTGAAAACTCGTGTAACAGATTAAAACTAATAAGTGATTTCAGTAAAGTTGCAGAATACAAAATTGAAAGAATTAGTTGCATTTTAATAAACTATTAACTACATCAAAATAAGTTAAGAAAGAAATTTATTTAAAGTAGCACCAAAAATATAATCCTCAGGTCAGTTGTGTTGGTGTAGCCCTATTATACTTTAGAACTCTTATGTAGGAGAAATCTTGCTATATTTAGGCTTATGTGTTTATTTCACTTAACATTACAGTTTCAAAGTGCATCCCTTTTCCTACAAATGATTCAAGTTTATCATTCTTTGTGGTAGAGTAGTAACCCATTGTGTTCAAATACCACATTTTCACTATCATTCATCTGTTGGTGAATATATAGGCTGATTTTAAGATTTAACTAACTGTGGTTCTATAAATACGGGTAGGTATACATCACTGTAATATGATGTTATGAACTCTGTCAGGAAGACTCCTGGAAGGAAAATTGCTCTGTCAAATGGAATTTCTAATTTTAGTTCTTGAGGAATCTCCATTCAAATTTCCATAGTGCTTGTATGAAGTTTGCATTCCCATCAAATGATTTCTTTTCCTCTATAGCCTTCTCAACACTTGCTATTATTTGATTACCTCATGGATGGCTGTTCTTTAACGGGTAAGATGAAACCTCTAAAAGAGCTTCCAGAAATCAAGAAGTAAAATTTAAAGGCCAATAGTGAAATGAGCAGTGGGATCTTTAATTACAAGCAGTTAATTCCCAAAGAGGAAATGACCTTGAACAAACAGAAAAGTATTGACTGCATTCAGCATAATATGAATGCAAAGTAAAATGATAATGAGACTGATGTTAAGGGGGAAAACCCCAAAATGTGGCAACATATTATGTTTGGGAATCTTAGAAGGAAAATTAAATTATGTAATGTGGCTCCAACACAGGATGTTTACAACAAAGTCAATATTACATACTAGATTTAACATTCATCAATTGAGTATTTTTCTGTCAAAAGAGACTATGAATTTAAAGTTCAATCCAGAGAAGTAGAAGAGAGGCAAAGGAAGACAAGAATCGAGGGGAGGGGGAAGGAAGAGGGAGGAGCATGTAAGAGAAGACAATAGGATGAATATGGTCAAAATATGTTACATATGCATGGGAGAGTACCTCGGTAAAAGCCAGCATTTTGTGAAATTAATAGGCATTAAAATATATATTTAAAGCTAAATATGCTTAGTTCAGCAGGAGGAAAAATTTAAGTCTGGAGAATATATTATTTTCTCATAATTCTCACTAGGTATAAAAGAAAAAATATTTTAGAAAACTATTTTAGTAAAAGTGTTCTAAAAATATTATGATTGGATTTTAAATTTTGCTTGAAATTGGTTTGGATGTCTATGTAATAGAGAGAAAAGAATAACAAGAATTTGATCTGAAATTTAAGGTTTATTACATAGGAAGAAAATCCAAAGGGAAGATAAGCCAAATTACGTACACTTATCTTGTAAGTAGTTTGCAATGTTATTTTTTATCTTTTCTCCATGGTCTGAGTTCTTATTCCATGAGTTTTCCTAATTGAAACTGGGAGATTGATTCCCCAAGGTCAAAATTTCTAGCACACCCCACCATAAAGTCACTCTGTTATGCAAGGGCTCAAAGGCAAGAAGATTTAAGGTATCTTCATATTCTTTCTTATATGGTATAAAAATGAGTAGATGCAATATTCTAATGATATTCACACTTGGGCAGAAATACCAAGTGAATTCCACTTTAAATTCAGAAATTGGAGCAGAGACTAGAGGAAATGGGCATGGTGACAACTCAAAGACACTTCTAAAGAGTGAGGTGCTACAGTTATAAAAGAGGGGAAGTCACTTACCTTTTTTGCTTTGCCATACATACAGAAAATATTACTTAGAGTACTAATTCTGACACAAAGAAGTTTGTCTCATGGAAAGTGAGAGAACAGAAACCAGGAAAGTTGCAAATCTGGCAAGAAAATCTGTGAAATTTCATCAAGAAGAAACTTTATTTTCCAGTTAAAAGAATAATGATCTTAGAATTTGAATAGTAAGACTAATGTATTGATTTAGATTTAATATTTTTTAATTTATAAAGCTGTGGATTAAGAGAATAACCCACTGAAACACAAGAGAAATTATGCTAGTTATTCTTCTGAAGTATGCATTGGTCTCTAAAGAAACAACATAGATTTGGTGAGAAATCAACCTAGAGTTTGGGGAAATGATTTAACCAAATGTATGGGTCCTTATTTTTCAATGATAGATAGATTAGATAGACAGATAGATAGATAGGTTGACTTACTAGTAATTCAATGAAACTGTCATTTTTTTGAAGTAGGTAGCCTGCACAGTAAAAAGACACACAAAGATCCTTGTTTCCAAGAGCAATTTGATTATATATATTGCTTAAAATTATTTTCTTTTCTATTAAAAATAAAGAAAAAAATACATTTTACTGTTAAAGACAGCATGAGGTAAAACTTTTTTGAATTATTGATGAGATGAATTTTTCAAAAAATACCGAAATTATTTTCCACATCCATCTCCAGTTTGGACTTACTACATGATGATTAGTCTTTGAAATCTGACTCTGGATTTTAAAGTTATTCTTCAAGTTTATTCTTCTCAGGAAAATTATTACAGTCAGAATGACTCCTTCCTTCTTTTTTTCTTTTTTCTCTGAAAGTAGTAGTAAATAATATCCTTCAGAGTACTGAAGTTCTTTAAAAGTTTTCTGGCAAATTGCATAATTTTGTGTCAGGTGATGGAATAAAAATTACCATTTTTCTGTCTTATCAAGTAATTTTGCATCTTTGCACAATGAAAATATTAAAAAAAAGAAATTAATAACCAGAATATGTTTACCCACCATAGAGAGATAACTGTTATAAAAATATAGCAGCTAGTTTTGAAATCCTTTATTTTATCTAGCTTTGTGGTGTTTTACACCATGGATTTTCATAATGACATCCATACAATAGTTACCTTAACTGATTTCCCAAAGACCTAAAGCCAGTGGTTTACACTGCGGTTTGTGCAGTTCCCATCTTAGGTGCTGCTCATTTGAGTGACTTGCTCATCAACCCTGAGAGGGAAGATTTAAAATACAATATCAGATATGCCACATGGCCATAGGAACATTGTAACAAGAATTCAATCATGGAAATTATAGCCTGCTTGTAGCGGTACTTTCCTGAAAACATTGTATGTTTGCTCATTGTAGAAATAATATTTAGTCACTGAGTAAAGTTTGGAAGAACAGGACACAATTATGTAATGAAAGTCATAATGCTAAACCTAGAGATAATCCTAATTATCATTTTTGTTGTGTGTTTTCTCATGCTTTTGTATACATGAGAAATAAATTACTTCAACAATATTAGAGAAATTCAAATTTTGTATTATATTTGTTTTATGTAATAAGATATTGTAAGGATCATGAAAAGAATACATATTTACAGTTAATATTGAATGTACAATAATCAACTGATAAGCAACAATTAATTAAATTCTCTATTTAATTCAATTCAGGCAATAAGAATACGTTTAGTCTTGAAACATGCTAACAGAGTGAATGTAAAGTGTCCTTATAACCAAAGTAATGACTATCTGGGGCAATCTACATGTCAATTAACTAGATCTAGGATTTCCACAATGTATATATGCTTCACAAATCGCTTGTACACAATGCACAAATACAATTTTATCTGTCAATTAAGGTAGTAGAAAACGAACTTAATTCACTTAAACCTTTCAACATTCTGCAATAAATGGTGAAGGAAAATGTGGGGAGCAGCTGAAGCTGGAGATGGATTACACACATAGGGCTAAAGCACGGCCAGCCCTGAGAACACAAGGAGTCCAAATTAAGTCATGGAAACAAGCTGTTCCAGCTCCCAAAAGTCAAGGTGCCAAGGCCGGCCATGCAGACAAGTTCCTGGACAGTGGGGTTGAAATCAACATCATCTTCCTGAGTGTATAAATAAACTTGCTACAGTGGACAGTCCTTTTTCTCCCATCAGGAGAGAGGGATTCTCCTGACATCAGCTTTTATCGTTTCTTCATTTTCCTATCCTCTAACAATACTTCCCCTTGGGAACATCTAAAGCAGTGCTGTTATACAGTAGGAAAAGATTTAAACAAACATCTGAAGAGAAGAAGAACCAATGATTATAAGAAAAATTTTTAAACATATTTAGCCATCAGGGAATTGCAAATCAAAACTACATTGAGATTCCATGTCATGTCAATAAGAATACCAATCATTCTCAATAACAACAACAACAACAACAAACAGTAAATGTTGATGACATAAAAGATAGGAATGTAAATTAGTAACACCAGTATTGTAAACAGTATGGTGATTCCTCAAAAAACTAAAAGTAGTACTTTGTATGGTACATCTATTCACTACTCAACATACACATAAAAGAATAAAGTAAGTCTACTACACAGATACCTGCACGCCATGTGATTAAGTCACATTTACAGTTGTCAAGTTAGGAATCAGCCTACAAGCTATTGGTGGATGAATGGACACTGAAATACACACACAGACACACACATACACACACACACAAATGTCAGTAATAAAGAAGAAAATCATAATTTTCTGGAAAAATGGACAGAAATGGAGACCATGATGCAAGTCAGGCTTGTAAATAAGGCAAGAAAGGTAAGTAACACGTTTTTCTCTTATGTGGAACCTAGAGAAAAAGAGAATGACAAGGGAGGTAATAGAAATGATACTGAATATAATCAAAATATGATATATGCATGTATGAATGTTACATGTAATAATTACTCATTATCATTAAAATGCACTGACAATAAAGAATTCTATATGATTCTCTCTTGAGAAAAAATTGTTTTTGAAATAAATTAAATACTACATGTAAACTGCTTACAAAAAGCTTTGTGAAGAATCAGTGAGTCAATTTATAAATAATGGTGATGATGACAATTGCTAGTCTATTTTTTTTTTTGGCTCTACTAGGAATGGAACCCAGGGCCTTGTACAAGCTAAGTAAGTGCTCTACCTTAGAGCCAAACCCCTAGCCTAGTACTGATATTTGTTTTTTTTTAAGCAGAAGAAAAGAAAAAAAAAGACATATATAACAAAGACAAAAAACAAAACAGACAAACAAATGACTAGAGTAAATGCACAATGGTAACATTACAGGTTTACAAAACAGGATGATAGAAACTTGACCATGGTTGCAATATCACATATCATTATCTTTATAATGGTTGTTTGTGGGGAGCCACACCCCCAAGTTATTAGCGGCCTGTGCCTCGTGTCCCCAAGATGGCGCCTACATCCTGTAGGGGCATAGCCCAGGGGGGAGAAAAACAACCACGTACCCCGTGGTGTGACAGAGCAACGGCCTATTAGAAAGCAGCTTAATGATGACGCATCCGAGCCTATATATCTAGGAAAACAAGGAAGTAGAAGTAGATGATGATAGGAACAGACATAAGGAGGGACCTCTAAGGAGAGGTTCTGAGCTAGCTTGTTAACGCACCTCAATA
>RJWM01033503.1:0-20545 GCA_004363535.1 Dasyprocta punctata
TTTTAATTTCTTTATGTTTTATTCATTATGCATGTCATAATGAGATACATAAAACTTGTTTGCTGTTACTCATGTATGACATATAAAATGTAGTCTATTTATTTACTTTTATAAAATTTTGAACATTTTTACCCAGATGAACAAAAATTGCTGGAGGCTGTAATTATATGTCCTGAGTGGCTGTGAAATACAGATGCTGGAGGCATAACAAGCATCTGTAATTCGTGTTATAGTTTGTGCTGTTGTTTAAAAGCCAGGTGTTGGACTTTGCAATTTCTTTTCAAACTAGGACTTGTGGAAAATAATCCCACCAGAAACTCTTTAGATTAGGATGAAGGGGATAAAGAAGGGGAATAGTCACTAAAGAAATGATTTATCCCATCAGAAGGAATATATGGAAAAACCTGTAAACTGTTCGCTCACCTCACATCCTTACTACTCACCTCATGCTCATACTGGGTTCTCTCACATGAACTATTTTAAGGTTGCCACAGGAAATACATACCTAACTGGTTCAAGACCACTGTGAATGGTACTATTGCAATAATTGATTTAAAAATAACACAGTATTATACTTAGGTAAGTTGGACAGTAGCATTCAGGACAGTCTAGAGGGAAGGCACATCCAGCATATGAACAGGCTGGAACTGATGGTCCCTGAAAAAAATTAAAAGGTTCTGAAATTTGGCCTATTAGCTTTCCCATCAATGAGACATAATATCCAACACTTGCAACTTAAAGAAGAGGTTTAGTATAC
The DNA here is from genome assembly GCA_004363535.1 of Dasyprocta punctata. Taxonomy (NCBI): domain Eukaryota; kingdom Metazoa; phylum Chordata; class Mammalia; order Rodentia; family Dasyproctidae; genus Dasyprocta; species Dasyprocta punctata. The sequence continues at coordinate 758 of RJWM01033503.1, forward strand.
GTAGAAGACTTTCCAAGTGGAAAGTTAGTAATGTGATTCCTTGTTCTCAAGTTAATAGTCATCTACTCCGGATTTGGTGGGGTACAGAATCTGAACTATTGAAACCAAGTGTTCATGGAAATGACGGGGGGTACCTAAAATATTTTAGACAATACTAATGTGGAAACCATGCTCTTGGACTTACGAATGATATGAATAACATCAAGGCATTTGTAGAGTGAAACAAATAAGAAAAACATAAAAATCAGTCCTACAAGAAGAGCTGTGCATAGAATTGGTGTTGGATATAATAGTTGGCTAACGTTCGATTGGGAGGCAATTATATTTATTTATGTATTTATAAGGTAACAAATGTTTGGATAAGAAGAATGTCCATAGAAAAGGTGAAAGGAAAAAAACCAGCATAAACCAATTGTAGGTGTCTTTAGAGAGAGAAAGGTTTAGAAGGAGCTGATCATAGGTAGGTTAGTGAGGGGTGTTAAAGGAATAAATAAATGAAACAATCTGGAAGAGATTCTAGATAAGTATTCACATATTCTGCTTGTGTTGATGTCAGAACATTTTATTTGAGTAAAGATCTTGGAAGTAGTTGAGAATATAAAACACAAACCTCAGTAGTTAGGAATAGAGAGTTACATCTTAGCAGCATTAACATAACATAGCAAAATTTATGTAAGTGAATGATGCTAAGAAAAGTGGGAACAAAGACTGAAAGTCCAAGTGCTGATACTAGGAAATCTATTCCTATCATGTATCAAGAAAGAAAATAGTCCATAAAGATGACAATGATTGTGATTGTTGTGATACATCTGTTTGACCTAAGAACTGCCTAGGAGATTAGCAAATTCTGTGTGTGTCTGCGGATAACTGACATGTCATCCAGCTTCTGAAGAGAACAAGACCTAACCCAGACATAAGTGCCACCAACTGATAGACTTGTACCTTGGATAGACTGAAAAGGGAAACAAGAAGGAAGTGTTGCCCTTTTTCAGAGAATCTCCAGTCTTTGTGATTATCTTGGGATATTGATCTCCCATGCTTTCACTGTTTCAGCACAGACTTCTCATCTTTTCAATACAGACTTTTTCTTTAGTTTTCCAATGAAGACTCACACTGGTGACTTTGCAGTAATCTTCCAGGTCTTTTGACATCAGTGGCTACTGGATTCTCTGGATTCCTAGGGTACAGATGGGTATTTTAGGTTTTTTCTGTATGAACCAGGAGGCAGTCGTTGGAACTCTTTCATTTACGATCCTTTAAAACCCATGTAATGTATCCTTTTTAGTCATACGCATGTTTTATATTGAATCTGTTCCTCTAAAGAACCCTAATATAGATTTTGGTACTATAAGTCATTATAGAGAATGTGAATGGTAAGAATAAATTTCCTAATCAGTTTAGTGGTTCTGGAGTTAGTTCTTTAATTTGTTGAGATCTAAAAGTACCATCTTCTCTCATTTTGAGAATGTAGAGCACTGACAGTCTATGGCATGAATTACATGAAGTAATATGCAAGATCAATCCATTTGGTTATCCTAAATAGTCACTTGTGAGAGTCACTTGTTTTACCATGACTATTTAAGAGATTACAGATGATTCTCTATTCACTGCAGTTTTATATATGTGATTCTATTCACCTGTATTCATGTGGCTTAAAGAGAACTTTTCAATATTTTGAAAAGTTTAGAAGTGTAGAATATGTAATTACGATGACTGTCTTCTGTTACTATCTGGTCAATCTAGTAGGAAAAATCATGAACTCCATCCAGGTATAGTTAATATGAAAACCTTCTAAATGGCCAGACATATTTATAAGGAAAATTCGGAGCTCAAAGAATCAAATTTCCAGCTCGGGAGATAAAAGCAAAAGGTTTCTAAGTGTGTTCTGAAGAAAAAAATATCTTCTTCAGTCATAGGGCTAAAGATGCTAAAAAACAAACACAAGACCTAACATAAATGAGGTTATTGAATAATTTTTCTGAGTCAAGCCTATGAAATAGTTTTGCTTTTAATGGTTTTAACATTATCTTTGGACAAAAAGATAAGCTTTGCAGAATTCAGTAAATGGTAAGTTAATGCCTCAAAAATCAAGAGGAGAGATTTTCAGGAAAGTTATGGTCAAAAATTGTGTTTAAAAAATTCCTAGAGTGCCACCTTAGTAAACTGCAAAGCTTGTTAAAGAGGAGCAATGACTACGTAAGCCAACTTGAGGACCTCCTCCCCATTGGATGGTGGATAAGTTCCAAAAATGGCCCAAGAATTCATGTGGAGGAATGATGCTTCTGTATTAAGATGGACTTTGTTTTACCATGACTATTTAAGAGATTACAGATGATTCTCTATTTACTGCAGTTTTATACATGTGAGTCTATTCACCTGTATTCATGTGGCTTAAAGAGAATTAATAAGTTGATCATAAAAATTTTTCCTAAAACTAAATGTTAAGAATAATTATAAACTCTCATTAAGCAGGAGTTACAATAGTTCTACTAATGCTGATATCAGTAGAATTTTCAGATAGATAGCTTTATGTGACTTCAGAATTAATAAAATTGAGATCTGGACTACAAAGTATTTTGCTCAAGTCGCCCAGCTGTGAATATGAGAATTGGCATCCTGACCAGAGCTGCAGGATTATCTTTGTGTTCCTTAGTACTTTCTGAAGAATTTCGCTACTATTTCTCTGACCCTAAATGCAGGAAAAAATGTATGAATAAATCTGTAAAACATCGCTATATAATTCCTTTTAATAACTTTGTCATTAACGTGAAATGCAGAGGAATGGCCTCAGATTATTGGGCACTTTGATGGGTTTAATCTATAAAAAGATTTTTCAAGTTATAAAGTTGGCAAAGACCATGATTTATACCATTCACTTTATGAAACCTATGATTCCATGGAAAATAACCCAGGAATGCTATAGATATGAGCTATGCTCTGGAATGATACGAAGATGCCAGTTTAAAATGTGAAGAATGGCAGGTCATTATTATACCAAACTCTCTGCTGACAGATGGATTGCTTTTCATGTTTTTGTAATATGTGCAAAATTTCCATCTGAGGTCGTTTTTAATTTGTATCACTCATTATCTCTTTTGATCCACCTTTTCCTCAAGGTATGCTGTGCTTAGGTTTTGTTTTTATTTTCCCACCCACATGTGGTTGGCCAGCACAAACACACACACATACAAACACACACACACACACACACACACACACACACGCATGGCCTGGGCTTTTTTTTTCAACACAAATATCAATGGCATTCACACTATAGAAAGAAGAGTAGATGTGATAAAAGTTGGTGTAGAGGCTAATTCAAGTCCACATCCAAAAATATATCACAAAGTAAAATAGTAGACAAACGACAGTGTTTAAGAAACAGAGTCCTTAAAAGCTGAGAAGCAAATACATATTTTTCTATTTTTGCCCAACAAATGTAACATATACATAAGAAGCAGAAAATGTGTAATGTTATTAAGGAATGTCAAAAACCTCCCGGGGCATAAATAGCTTCTCTAAAAGTGATATTTTACCTAAAAATTTCATTAATCAATTATATTAATATAATAAAGTTTTTATAGACATAATCATAGCAAACATGCTAATGAAAATAAATTAACCATGAGTAAAATAGTATTGAATCTGTAATGCCACAGGTTTTATTTTTATCAGTTTTACTGAGGAAAATAAAGAGGAATACATATACATATAATACTATGGCATACAAACTCAGCTAAGGGGAAAGCATATCAGGGCAAAGGAGTTTACTTCACATTTAGAGAATATTCAAAATCAAGCAAAACCGTCCCACATAGCCCTTTGAAATCAGAGCAGAGCTGAAAGTTGGGAAAATCATATGTGTGGTGAAGGATACAAAACATGCTTAAAAAGGATAAATAAATTACCAGCACGAGGTGGCCCGTTAATTTACAGACACATTTAGAAGTGCCAAACAAATTAAAAAGCTCTCCTTCCATTTTTGCTGGACTGATTGTATTATCATGTATATTTTTGTTCAGCAATACCTCTCCAATTTTTGGTTACCCCATGTGCCACTATGATACATATGCATTTCATTCTGAATTCCTTGTACCCTGACCACAGGAATTTATTCTGAGTCATCCCAATTGAAAATAATTAGAGAAAGATGGAACTAGGCGATGGAGAAGAAAAAGCAAGGAGAAAGCAGGAGAAAAGGCTTTGCCAAAGCAGCTACAAGAGAGATAAAGAAAGCCCTGTGCTCAGAACTGTCTCCCAGGAAGGTGGCTAAGACAGGTGTGAAAGGCACTGTAAGTGCCAGGCACAACATTTTCCTAGAACAAAGTACCTAAGAACTGAAAGCTAAAACCCTGCATTCTTATGAATCCACAACCGGTATGGTTACAAATGTCTCCTTTGGTGTGACAGACTGAATGTGTTAAAAGTAGTTACCTGCAATTTTTATCCATCTTACATGTTCAAATTGTGTTATGTCTCTAATAGACTCAAAAACCAAAGTCATAATTAGAAACATTAAATACTCAGTTATAAGATCAGATTCCAAGAAAAAAGTGTTTCATACAACCTGTGTGACAAGGAAGAAATGTGTAAGAACCTCATTTCAAGCAGAAAAAGAATGAAAAGAATGCTAAACTGAAGGCAATTACTGTTTATTAATTATGGCTTATAGACAGTGCATGGTATCATGTTTTTATTCTCTGTATGTAATATACATCTGCATAATTATGTTTTTCCTGGGTGCTACCAATTTTAAGTGAACTTCATTAAGGCAATTCATTCTGAAACCCTCCTACCCATCACTCTTAGTGCTACAAGGCAGGTATGCCAAATTTGGATGTCTTTCTTCCAAGACTGGAGAAATGAAGCAATCAATGTGAAGTCTCCCAGTTGCAATGCGATAGAAGGCAAGGGGCATGGTGATGATTTTTAAATTGCATGCCCTGCTTTTATACAAGTCAGTTTTCTTAAGTCATCTGCTACAGCAAAGAACTAGGTCAGTGGGCCACAAAGTGTTTTCTGTCTGCGAGTTTTCACCTCTTAATACCTTATATCGACTGCCCCAATGGTGGAAGGGCTGCATGTGATAAATAATGTAGCACAGTCCTGTCTGAATATGATTTCTTACCCAATTTCTTGTCTCATTGAAGTAATACTTGCCTTGAAATGCATGGCATTCTGCCTTTGATAGTGTCAGGAGTATCATGAATAGGAAAAATGTTCTAAGATGAAATCATGAGCAATGCAAAACCCTGATTTTAAGGAAATAGATATTTTTCCCAGACTTATGGCTTTCAAATTTCAATTTCTCATGTTCTTTCCTTTTAATTTTTTCTTTTCCTTTTTTTTCAAAGAGAAATGTTGGATTTGATACATGTCATTGCTTCAAGAGGAAGCTCATAAGGAGAATAGCTACTTTTGGGTGGTTTCATCAAAATGACTACTAAGAAAGCCAGGCATGGTAGCACATGCCTGTAATTTGAGCTGTTTTGGAGGCTGAGGCAGCTTTCTTCCTTGTTCCCTTGTCTACTTTGGGCAGCATGTATCTTTTATGAAAACTTTACATTATGATTCTCAGCTCTGGTAGCCTAAGCAGATATCTATTAATTTGGTCTGTGTTAATCAATGTAGTTTTAAAAATTAGAAAGATCAGGAAAAGTATGCAATGAATTTGAATATAATAACAGTCTTTTTTTTTTTTTTTTTTTTTTGAGACAGAGTCTTGCTATGTAGTGCAGGCTAGCTTTTAACTCACTGTGTAGCCTAGACTGGCCTTGAACTTGCAGTGATTTTCTTGTCTTAGCCTTCTGAGTGCTGGAATTATAGATGTGCACCACCACACCTGGAAAAATAGTTAAATTTTAAATGGAGAGTTTTGGTGATATTACAAGTCTCTAAAATGCTGAGCTCAGACACTGACTTTAATAATCATCAGCTCATAGAGCCTGCTGATAATAAATGTCTGTGAAGAAGTTACTGAAAACTTCTCAACTTTGTTCTGTACCATATTGGCAGAAAATATTCTATCATTAAAAATGTGATTACAACTTTTTTAAAGAATGCAAAATGGTTCTTGTGATGCAGAATTTTAGCATGACTTTTAAGAATCTGATTCCTTGTTGTACACATCCTTAGTACATGATTAATTTAAGTGAAATGATAAAAGTGAAGACATTGTGTTTTGAGCCTCTCAGGGATTTGATTACAAGTGTCTACAAATATTTTCCCTAAATGCTTACCATTGCATGCCAATGACTGTAGTTCTGGCTTTACTACTGAAAACAATGTCACTAATTATTTAAATTGAATTATGTTAAGAATCAATTATAGAACATTTAAAACTAATTCATGAGAGACTTTATACTTAAGAATCTGTTCCTTTAGAATCATTGTACACTATCCTATGCTCTGTTTCAATCTTATAAGAGGAGAAAGAACAATATATAAGTGATGGTTAATTGTGGCGTCAACTTGAACAAGAACACCTAGCTGACTGGTTTAGCACAATTCTGGTTCTGTGCAGTTGGATGACTTACTGAAGAAAAAAGTCCCATCCTGGATGTGGGTGGCATCAACCTTGCCTCTTGGATGGAATAAAAAGGGAAAGAAAAAGGAAGAAGGGGAAAAAAGAAGGAAGCAGGAAACTTAACTTCTGCTTTGTTGAAGCTCCAGTCTTCACCATCACATTTGGCTGTCCATCTCTGGGCTTCAAGCACAGATCTTCTGCCTTCCAACTCAGATCCTTTGGTTTTCTGATACAGACTCACAGTGAGCTTCAGGCCTTGCACTGTTGACTGGATTCTTTGAATCTTGAGCATGCAGATGGTCCTTTAGCAATCTTCCACACCTGACTTTCTCTGTCTCTTTATTTATATGTATGCATCTGTATGTTATTGCCGGGATTTGGTCAGTCTCTATAAAAGTGCCTTCTCTGCATCTGATTCTAGAGTTTGAAGTGCACAGAAGAGGAGGTCGGGAAGGAGACTTGGATGTAAGCTAGGAAGTAACGTGTGAGCTGGAATTCAGAGCACTAATTAGAATTTCAGGGGGTACAGTCAAAATACACACTAGTTCTTGCTACCTCTACCTCTGCCTTTGGTGGCAAGAGTATCCTGGACATTTTGTCATGGAGGTGAACACACACATACACTTGCGAATGTGCACACATATGCACACACAGCTGAAGAAGGATCTAAAGCAAGGATATAAAACTGTAGACTTAGTCGCTTCCTCATACCAGTGATTTGAGTCAGTGCAGCAGTGATGGCCTCCAAGAGCTGCAACATGTTTTCCGGTTGTATTTTCTCATACCAGATGGCCCTGCAATCTCCTTTGTGGCCCACAAAAAGCATAAATAAATAAAAAAAAAAAAACACAAGGAAGGAAATTCTGGAATATATCGTGCAAGTACAGCCTGGAAAGTTATCACATTAGAAAGCCATGAGAACTATCAAAGATTTTATGACCTGTCCCAGGATAACACAGTAAAGTAAGCGTATTTTGTTGACTAAACACTATCACTAATTTCATAATATTAGATTCTTGGAATAAGAGACTCCATGTCTTATTATTATAAATGTGAAGTAACCTATGGCCATGTTTTCAAAGATTCTGCATGTTTGTGTGTTTGTATATGTTTCTGTGTTTAAAGAAAGGAAGAGACAAATTGAGCAGTGCAGCAAAGATGCCAAAATGTTGAAAATTGGAGAATCTAAGTACAGGAAAGAAGGGACATATTTTATGCTAGTCTTTTCCACCAAATTTTAAATTTTGAAATCATTACCAAAGAATGAAAGTTGCAACCTGAGTCAAATCAGATTTCTACACTAATGAAAAATAAATAATATTTCTCACTGTAATGTGATATAAATACATTACTTTAAAGTTAGAAATGTTAGTGAGAAAAAAACCTCACAGTATTGTCTCACTAGTGTAAGAAACTGAAAGTAAATAAGATCCAAAAGTTACAATAGATATAGTGAAAGGAAAAGAAAGCATTCAAAGGGAAATCATATTGTTTGATCAATTTTGTATGCCTGTATCTGGTAATATGAGCAACTATCCTGAAGATAACAATATGCAATATAGCAATCATTATTAAATTCCTATCATCTTATTTTAAAATCCTGTATGACTATTTTGTTGTTATTGCCGTCATTTGGCTTTTGTTGTGGGTTTTTTGTCTGTTTGTTGGACTGATTTTTTTCTGTGCTTCTTTTTCTCTTTAAAATAAAAAGATTCCCAAAAATCTCATAGTGAGAACATGTCCTTAGTCTTTGTGCACCACTTAGACTTTCTCTGTAAGCATCATTGCTTTAACACTACAAATGAGAATTGTGCTGCTTGTACATATTGTTAGAGCCAGTAGATCATCACAGATTTTAAATTTGCTATCTTGTTCTTAATAGAAAAATGATACAGTGTAACAACATATTCCAAAGTTGAGGACACATTTCAGGACTTTTTGCTCAGCAGATGTTTTTTTGTTTACATGTAAAATGGGTCTGTCAAAGTTTTGTAATCATCTAGCATTTCGTGTTTTCAAACATCCTTGCTCAAGTGATTTGACTAAAATTTGCCAAGATAAATACTTCACGGAGTGCCAAGAGTTTCAGTCTTTCTCTGACTGATTCTCTCTGTCACTCCTTCAGATAAACGCAAATGTCAGGGTCCCAAACTGCTTGCAGTTCTGTTCCTCTTTCTCAGATGGTTTAGACTTGAAAATGTGCTCTTGGGTTGAATGTGATCATTTCAGTCATTTTTCCATCCTCCAAAGACACTATTATTCGTTATAAAATGCCTGTTAGGGAGGACACTGGGAATTCAGAACAATCTCATTTTCTGCTTATCTTCCAAGGGCTATGAGATCAGGATCCAGATGTTCTGACTCAGCCTAGGACAAGACTGTTCCCTGGCAAAGAAAAGTTGCAAATCTGCATGTAGGAGACTAAAAGGGAAGGAGATGCATACGCCTAAAGGTGGCTACAGCCACTTGTATTTGCTGACACAGGGAAGATGAAGAATGGTTAGAAGACTGAATGTCATTTGACTCTACCCATGGTAAATGCATCTGAAAAATAATCAAAAACTACATGGCTGTGGGAAATATGTGTAGCAAGGTCATTGTGAAAGTATGTTACTTTATTTCCGGCAGTTGGGAAGGATACTTAGAGGAAACAGAGGGGAGGATGCGATTTTAAAAGTGCCACTCCCCTTCTTCCGAGTCATCCTTGGCCTTCCTTCTTTCCTTGTTTTCATGTTCCTGAGACTCCCTCTTCCTGTTCTTGGGGTCTTTTGCGCCTACATTTTAACCAACGGAAATAATTTGAAAAGACTCCTGCTTAATCCTTTTTTATTTCTTTGTTTCCCTACATTCCCAACTACACTTGTATAAGGTGAGAACATATTCCAAGAAAAAAAAATCAGTGTATGTTATGAGTTCTGAACAATAAAACTGTTATTAACACACTGCATTTTCTAGTTCACGTAATTCTTGCTCTCTTGGTTGCTTTTCTGTTGTTGCTGAGACAAAATACCTGACACTCAAAATTAGGGAAGGAAAGGCTTATTTCTTATAATATTGGAGGTCTCAGTCCATACTCAGCTGGCTCCAAGGCAGGGTGGCATGGCTGGGCAGCCATTCATGGCCACTAAAAACAGCAAGCATGAACAGCTCAAAAGAGGGAGAGACTCGTCTTCTTCTCGCCTTTGCACTGTATGCCAGCTCCACCCCTGGGCAGGTGCAGCACTCACACCACCGATACCAGTGCCAGACAACAAACCAGTCACAAACGCCAGACTCAGCCACATCTATGATTATATGAGGCTTGAGGGGGGCCATCCAAACACAAACCAAAACATTCCACCCCTGGCCCCCCAAAGACTCATGTACATGCTTTGTACAAAAGAAATTTAGCCCATCTCCAAGAGGTGCCAAAGTCCTAACAGTTTCAGCATTGCTGAAAAGTCCAAGTTCCAAGTCTCCTCTGAGATCTAAGGCAAACTCTTAGCTGCAAGCCCCTGTACAAATGAAAACAAAGTTAAACACTTCCAACATACAATGGCACAAGATAAACGTTACCATTCCAAAGGTTACAAACAGGGGAATACAAAGCATTGGAACCAAAGCAAGTCCAAAATCCAACAGGACAAACATTGGGTCTTGGAGTTCCACACTCGGCATCTGAAGCAATCTTGTTGAAATCTCCAAAAGGCTTGAGTGACTGCACCTCCACGGCACTTTCAGGGGTTCCAACTCCAACAGCTTCTCTCTTAAGCCCACTCTGTTCAGTCTTTGCAGCTTTCCTTGGATGATTCATGTTCCTGGCTTGTCCAAACTTCTGGGTTCTCCACTGTACCTTTGGCTTCACACTCACAGTTTCATGTACTGCCCTCTCTGGGGCACAATGCTTGGCCTCCAAATCCCTCTGAAATTGGGTTGGGAGCTGCTTTAACCTCAGAACTTGTGCATTCTCTGTGCACCTAAAACCAGCTCCATGTGGATGCTGCCAAGGTCTGCTGTCAGCTGGAGCAGTAGCCAGGTTTTCCTCTCTCTTGGCTGCAGGTGTAGGGTGCCTGTCTTAGCTACATTTTCAATGCTGAGACAAAATACCCAATCCTCAAAGTTAAGGGAGGAAAAAGTCTATTTAGCTTACAGTTTATAGAGGTCTCAGTCCATAATTCAGTGGCTCTGAATCCAAGTGGCACATGGCAGAGGGGCAATAGTTCATAGCAATGGAAAACAGCACAAGTGACAAGTGAGGGCAAGACAGGATTAGGGCAGTGCCAATCCAATCAGTGAATTGGTCCAGCAATCATCCACCCTTAATCCCAGAATTGTACTATGAATCAATCACACATTCTAGATTCATCCATCTCTGAGAAAAACCTATGACCACATGAGACTCTGGGGAGACATTTAGACACAAACCACAACACAGTGTAATGCTTACAATGTCCTCAGGTTTGAGTTCATGAGGGCTTTCCTAGTGTCTGAATCCTGAACAGTGGAATTGAATGGTTGACCTAGCATTGGAGAAGTATGTATAAAGGCTGGATCAAAAAGGGCTTGGTGTTTGGGTCTGCAGTTAATTCAAATCCTCTCTTTACTCTGCTTCTGCATGTGGAAGATATATCATCCCTCATTGTCATACTGTGCCATGGAGTCTGGGTGAGAGATGTTACAGATTATGTGAGATTGTTCTTATTTTGTTCAATACAAAATTGTGTCTTTTTAAAATACTCAGATGTTCCAATATTCCATCTGGATTCCTTAGCTTTTAAAAAAGTACTTTTGCTAATAGATTGTTTTTCAAATTGATTTTTTTATGAGATTAACACTGAAAAATCTGTGACCTGGCTGACAATATACCTCTAATATTCTTAACAATATAAAGAATGAAGGCCAAAATATAGATACTTTGTAGTGTAAATAATGAATATGTACAAGATTATTGTACTTTTTGGTCATCTCTGATTTTGTATTTTTTAATATGCTAAGGAATCAACTATGGGAGAACCATTAATGTTTTTGAGGAAAAGAACTTGCCCATGATCAAAGTAGCTGTCAGCAAGTTTTAGTTACAATTCATGAGAATTATGAAGGAACAAGTATCATGAAGGAGTGTAAAGATTTAGAGTTTGTTAGTGGAACAGTGAGTAATTTTATAAAATTGGATTCAGATGATTAAAAGAGAAATAAAACAATACAAATGCATAAGAAGATCTCATACATAGGAAGTACAAAAAATTAAAGACTAATAAAGAAAACCCCATGTAACATTCTTGTACATACATTATGTGCCTTAGAAATCTGTAAACTAATGATCAGTAGATGATAAAGATATAGTCTATTAAGTAAGAAACACAGTGATAAAATATGGATGGTTCAATGTGCATCTAATAGTATCTTAAAATATTGCCTCAGCTGTTTCTTTATACCCAGAGAATGATGACTGTATTTTGAAATTTACACAGTGATTTGCAAATATTTTGAAAATTTAAAACTTACTAACATTTACAAAAATTATTTTTCAAATGAAATTTGAGGAAAGTTGTTATTTATCCTTCTTTGAACCTCCAAACTATATTAAAATGATAGAGTACCTTTTTTCTCAAGATTCCAGAGTAAACTATGATCACATTTAAATATTCTTTTCTTTCAGTAGTATTTTAAATGTGGACTTGTACTTAAATTTTTAATGTGCCTATTTTAAGAATGTATTACATTTTGTTCAATCTCCCTGTAAGATTTATAATTAATTATCCATTACAATGGCTAATATTTATGGATAGTAATGATACTATGTGTCAGATCTCTAATTGAAATTAATAGCATGTTTTTAAAATACTTCAGAGAGCAAGTACTAAAGTACTTAGCCTTCCTTTAATAACTCAATACATGTTTTTTTTTTAAATAATAGACTTAAGTTCAACAATCGTACCTTTACTTCACCAATGAGGAAATCAATACCCAAGTTGGTTAACTGGTATGCCGATATTTTGCAGACATCTTCAAATTTAGTGCTGTTCAAACTTTAATAAAGAAACTCAAATCTCAAAAAGTATTTGTCAAACTGTGATCCAAATCAAATTTGGCATGTTTTCTATCAATAAATTGAAAAAAATAAATAAATGCTTGCTCAATTGATGATATGCCTAACTTTTACTTTTTTCAGGAATTCTAGTACATGAAGGAAGTTATGTTATTAGTATTTCATTTGTATTTGAAGAGTGTATGTAGGCATACCTCATACACTTAACCATGGTAACTGTGATGACACACATGTAAAAATATACAACTGAAAATTTTCTCAAGACAGTAGAAAATGGAAAATCTAAGACGTACAATGGCACATTTATGTGGCGAAAAGCAAAACACATGCTGCAAATGACGAACAAAATCAAATTTAAATAACAATAGTAAACATGAGGTGATTTTGATTCTTGTATATTTCAGCCAGTTTTGTGGACTAATACGTAATCTGTTTTGGAGAAGATACTGTGTGCTGCAGAAAAGAATGTGTGCTATGCAGTTTTCTATTAAATCCATATGTTCAAGGAGGTGGATCAGCTCTGATATTTGTTTGTTTGTTTGTTTGTTTGTTTAGTTGATCTTCCTTTGTGAATGTGGGATATTTAGAACACGCACTATTATTATGTTAGCATTCATCTGATCTTTTATGTTCAGCAGTATGTGTTTCAAGAAGATAGGTGCGCCGGGGGTGGTGGGGCACGCCTTTAATCCCAGCACTCGGGAGGCAGAGGTAGGCGGAGCATTGTGAGTTCGAGGCCGGCTTGGGCTACAACGTGAGCGCAAGGCCGGCCTGAGATACATAGTGCGACCCTGCCTCAAAATACCGAGCCAGGAGTCTGGCTCAGTGGCTTAAGCACCTGTCTCTCAAGCGTGAGGTTGTGAGTTCGATCCCCATTGCTGCAAAAAAAAAAAAAAAAAAAAAAAAAAAAAGATAGGTGCTCTTGTAGTATTCAGTTCATGAATAACTGCAAGCTTTATCACTTCTTGTTGTAATGCTCCCTTAACTAATACATAATAACTCTCTTTTGGGCCTCTAATCACTTTGCTTGAAGCTTGCACTCTCTGAGATTAACATTGCTACCTGTGCTTCTTTGAGAGCCCTAGTGCATGGAATATTGTCTTCCAACCTTTGAATTTTAGTCTGTGACTAGCTTTTTGAATTAGGTGGGTTCCTTGAATGCAACAGACTACTGAATTCTTTTGCTTGATCCAGCCTGACAATCTGCTTCTTTTAACTGGAAAACGAGGCCCATATCATTGAGAGATATCACTGAGAGGTGATGATTCATTTCTATTGTTGTATCCTTTGTCTGTTGGTGATTCCCTTATGTTTCTTTCCTGTCTTTTTAAATTAACATTATTGTTTTGTTTACCCATTGCCTTTGCTTGACATTTCCATTCCGTCTTGGTTTTTAGCTTTATTAGCCAAAAAATTGTCATTTCTGTCTAGGATATTCTTGAATATTTTCTTTTTTTTTTTTTTAATATGGAATGGTTCACGAATTTGTGTGTCATCCTTGCACAGGGGCCATGCTAATCTTCTCTGTATCACTCCAATTTTAATATATGTGCTGCCAAAGCGAGCACCTTGAATATTTTCTTGAGTGCTGGTTTAGTATTCATAAATGTCTTGCATTATTCTTTGTCATGAAATATCCTTATTTATCTACTTATTTTGAAGAAAATTTTGATGGGTAGGTTAATATGGGTTGAAAGTTGTTTGCTCTTAGATTTTAATATACTTCTCTTAAAGCTCTTTTGGTCTTTAAAATATGTGCTAAGAGGACTTCAGTAACTGATCAATTTACCTTTATATATGATTTGTTTTACTCTGATTGCTTTTAAAATTCTGACTTTTTTAAATTGTTGGACATCTGGAAATTTAATTATGATATGTCTTTGTGAAATTCCTTTTCCATCATAGCTGTTTTCTGTTTTGACATCCTCATCTACCTATATGTTGAACTCTTTTCTCATATTTGGGAAATTTTATAATAAGATTACTATAAGACAAATTAATAATTCCATCTGTATTATCATCTAGTTTTATTGCTGACACATACTAACCTTAGGTTAGTCTCCTCATGTCATCTAGCAGATGCTGGATAACTTTTTGCATGTTACCCTATTATTTTGACTTCTCTGTGCTCTTCATCATAATTTGCCATTTTGTCTTCAATTTCAGGCTCTCTGCCTTCACACTGGTCATTTCTGCAATTTTTGAATTCTGCAGATTTTTATTCCTGTTTTTTTCTGTCTGATACTGTTTCATGAATTTGGTCTCTTTGGCAAATTATTCATTCATGTTTTGAAGCATTTTTATCAGCTCTTCCAATTTTTAACTTGTTTCCCCCATAGCCACACTGGGCATTTTGCAGATAATTCTGTAAACCTTGGGTCATATCCTCTTTGAACTTGCTAAGATTCTTCATCTCTTCTTTAAACCTGTGCAGAGCAGCACTTCTTGGTACTTGTTGTCTTGTCCTTTTTGCCCCTCAACTGCCTTAAGAGTTAAGAGATTTGGGGTTCTTCTGTCGCTTTTCCTATGGTCCTGTGTGTATGTATGTATGCTTTTTTATTGTTGTGTTTTAAACTTTTTCCCTATTTTTTATTGTTTTGGTACTGTAGGTTGAGGTCTAGCTAGGGTTGGGATAGCTTGTAGTTTATATAAAAATGTTTATTAGGATGGCAGAAGATCAACAGTCTGTGGCAGTGGAAGACAGAAAAAGCAACAGGAAAGGAGGGGAGACAAGCCTCTTCCTGTCCCAGTACTGTATCCAGTCTACTGGGATTAGAGTAGTGTCCATCCAGCCAGTGGGCTGATCTAGCAATCCCCCGCCCTTAGTCCCAGCTCTTGAATCCTAACATTGCAACATGAATCAGTCACACACTCTAGATTCAGCCATCTCTGAAAAAGTTCTATCTAAAACTGCATGAGGCTTTTGGGGGACATCTAGTCCAAACCATAACAGCCAAAAAACATGAATAAAATGCTTAACATACCCGGCCAGTAGAGAAATGCAAATTAAAAGAATGCTAAGGTCTCACCTCATATGAAAGCAATAGCAATTATCAAAGAAGTCCAACATAACAAATGCTTCAGGGGCTGTGGTGAAAAAGCAACCCTCTGACATTGTTGATGGCAATGTAAACTAGAACAACCATATGGAAATCAATATGGAAAATTGTTAAATAACTAACATTAAAAATTCCATGTAACTGAGTTGTTCATTTCTAGGTATCTTTCCCAAAAAACTAAAGACATCATACTAAGGTAACACATGTATGCCACTATTTATAGCAACACAATTCATAATAGCTAAATCCTGGAAGCAGACTGCAAGTCCATGAACTAAAGAATAGATAAAGAAAACGGGATATCTCTAGCCCTTGGAATGCTGGAATACTACTCAGCTATGAAGAAGGACACATTTGTAGGAAAATCGGTATACCTGTAAAATATAATACTGAGTGGCATAAACTAGACAAACAAGGTTAAATAGTATATGATATTCATTGTTTACATAAGGGAAAGTACAAAGAGCATAATAAAGAAAGGATGGCTAGAAGGAAAACAATCAATAGTTCCCTTGTGAATGAAAAGGAGTCTAGGACCAAGGGTAAAGGGAGAAGAGGGGAAGGAAAAGTAACAAGAATTAAGATATGCCATGTAAAGAGCCTAAGAAATTCAATAA
Organism: Dasyprocta punctata; assembly: GCA_004363535.1. Lineage (NCBI taxonomy): Eukaryota > Metazoa > Chordata > Mammalia > Rodentia > Dasyproctidae > Dasyprocta > Dasyprocta punctata. The sequence goes on from RJWM01033503.1 coordinate 16,988, forward strand.
ATATAAACATTACATGTCATAAACATGGGTTAAGAATAAGTAAAAGAATAAAAATGAAAATGCGCAAAAGAGATTTAGAGGTGGATGTAGGAAGGTGGGTGGAAAGGGATTAAAAAATCAGCTGTAACATACTTACTTTCTACTCCAGATCAATGTAAACGTGTACAACAAACGTGCTCTAATAAAATTAAATAATAGAAAACAATAGGTAAGAGAGTTAAAGATAGCCTTAAAAAATATTTTAGTAGTGCTTTTTTCAGTTTACTATCTTGTATGCAGTTGAAAAATTAATTTTGAAGTACAAAAAATTATATTGCAGGAGTTATCTGGTCACAATTAAATCTTTTAAAGAGAAACAACTGACAAACAGCCAGAAAGAGTCTGGAGTAAACTGAGTCTGTTTGCTACTTAAAGGTTGAACCACTTTGTGGCATAAAAGAAAAATGAAGTAATAATTAATCAAAGCTCATATTTCAAAAGAAGTGGGAATTTTGTGATATGCTCCATATTTTTGGTCTCAGGATAAGAATATTTTGACATAGTAGTGTAATGTGGATCACTCATTAACACATATTTTTGATATTAAAACAAGATAATTAACTGGCATTGAAAATGAATTGGCATAGATTTCAATTAACCCATGCATAACAGGAAAAATGTATAAATTAAGAAATAGATGGGAAGAAAAAATATAGGGTAAAGTTAATAGCAAAATTGTTAAAGTCATGGAGATTTATTGCATGAACCATGTATTCAAAATAAAACCTACTTTATTTCAATACTTTAAAGTGTTTAAAATAACTGAAATATATTTCTTTTTCAGGGATTTTTATGTATGAAAAAGTAACTTTGAGAGAAGAGAAAATGACTGCAATTTCCATAAAATGAATAATTACTTATGAACTGTGATGCCATTTATTTTCTAAGCAAAGAGTCTGGAAAGTTGGTAATCTCACAGCACTGTGCTAGATGATTCTTTGAAGGACAACTAACTTTCACCTTTGTGTAAAAAAGGTGGCTTTCGGGTTCTACTTTTCTCATTGCTTAAGTATTCTCTTTTTTGCTTTTTCCTCTCAACAGAAACGGAAGAACTGGGAGAAATTTTTTTAGAAATGTTAATTTGCAACATGTTTATAATATAAAGGAAATCAAATATAAGACAGAAATTAGGTCAGTTTTCATTTAGCAAATTTTCATTCATGATCAAAATAATTCATGAGTCATTTTGTGTCAGGTATTTGATGTCTCTACTTAATGATTTCTGTGCTTTTATTGATTATTGATCTCATATTCTTCTGTTACTCTGTCATACAGAATAGCAGTGCTATGATCAAAGATATATCATCTGTCTGAATTTAACATAAATTAAATTCATAACGTAAATATTTAGATGCTGGCTCTGTAGAGCAGAATCCCTTAGTGTGATGAGTATTACATAAGCAGAGCATATGCAACAGCATAATATAAAGTATGGCATAAAATGTATCCATTAAAGCAGTCAACTGTAGGGTCTCAAAGCAGTCAGTAGTGCTGAAGCTGTCGCTTTTGTGGATTATTATATATTCATCTACTTTAAATCAACTTATTTATTTTTAATAGACAAGTAAAATTGTATGTATTTGTAGCATATGACACTTTGATATAGGTATATGTTGTGAATGGCTTGATCATGCTAATTAATATATTCTATTACTTTACATACTTGTGACTGTTTTTTGGTGTTGCCATCACTTAAAATAGACTCTTTCAATAATGTGCAAACACACCATATGTTTTTATCTACAATTGAGATAAAAATGTACTATAGATCTTCTGATGTACTGTAGATCTCCTGAATTTCCTACTCATGTCTAATTGAAATTTTAAAATCAACTTCTCAAAATAATAGATAGATAACAGGAAGTTGGGAGATAGATCTGTTGCAGAGGAGAAAGCAAGCAAGAGATGGAAATAGAGGATTAAAAAGTAATTAAAATGCATTTACACACATGTACCAACTCCCCTAGGAGGAACATAATCATTATGTATTTCAAATATGGGCCAATAAAAAAAAACATAAAAAAAAGAAACAGAATTTAAACTATGTGTGGCATGTGAATCTGAGAGTCATTTCAAAAGTTCTTAAAAACAAATTACCCAAGAAATAAGTACTACAGTCCCCAGAGTCATATGACATAACCAATGGTATTGTATTATCGGGAGGAGGGGGAAGAAGTGAAAACTTATTTTTGGAATTGCTTATGCAATTTTGCTTTCGGGGTGGGGGCTCCCTATGAGGCTTGACTGTCCAGTCTTACTGTGAGTACTCTTATATATTAGGAAATCATAGAAAAACCAGGGCAGGGGCATGTTTTCACAACACCAGCTCCTCTAATTCTCCCAACATGGGTGAGAAACTTTATCTAGAGCAAGATGGGGAGAGGAATAAATTTGTATTGCTGTTCAGTTTGGACAGAGTTGCTGGATCACACACTTCCAAAGGGCACATGATCTCTTTCTCAGTAGAAAATTTGCTTTAGTTGTTGATGGAAATTGACAAGGCCAAGTTTCTGCTTATCTAGAATTAGTGAAAGAATGTTTTGTGAGTGTCTTATGGTCACAGTGAATCAGCTTTGCCTCAAAATACAATCTAGTTTTTTACCCCAAGATACAATCTAGCTTTTTACCCCAAGATACACTGCTGAGTGCATACACTCGCGAACCCACATAGAGTCTGTCAGTCTCAAGAAACAGCATTGTGTTTACATCCTTCCAGCTATTCCCTAAGTCACTCAGTTACTTGAGACTGATTATATCCTCGAGGTTTTCCATAATAGGGGAACACAGTGCTTATGCTATTTATGGTTGTTTCAGTGTGGAGATGACTTGGATTTTACATTTATTTCTCTTCACTTGGGTATATGGTGCCACATTATGTTGTTTCATTTGTTACTTGAAACATCTGTCTCCCTCCCAATAATTTTAATCTTTCCATTATTTATTGATGATTTCCTTTTTCCTATTTCATGTTTGCACAGCCAAGAAGCACATGTAAATTTCCTTTAATCTCGCCTTATAAAATCAATGCTTCTTTGTCTTATTTAGTCTTTGTCGTGCTTTCTGAACACTACCAGCCTCATTTGGCAGAATCATGGGAAGAAAGCTGGGTCCAGCCGGTCAGTAGCAGAGAGTTTGCCTTGTCCTTTCCCTTGGCAATTGCAGGCCTCCTCCAGGCTACAAAACAGCCCACTGCACATTCTCTCTTGCCTACTTTCTGCCAGCCTACAAATTCCAGATGCAGTCAGCTGGTGAGCTCTGAGTTGCATGGACAGCGTGGTGTGTTTTGGGTCTGATTCAGGGCTCATGTAATGTTGAGACAGTGAACTCACAGAAGGGACTCAACAACACCTCTGGATGTCTTCACTTTTCAAGCAAAATGTCTCAGCGAATTCAATCATCCTAACATCAGTGAAGGCGGCTGGAAAAATTCTTTATCAGAACCTTAAAGTAAAATCATTCCCAAAATGTTTTTCTTTCCTGTTGCACATTTCCAGGACTTTGATTTTCTGATGAAATGCT